>WNGS01000690.1:2072512-2086510 GCA_020271785.1 Procambarus virginalis | reverse complement strand
AGACTATATGAAACTGAAAACTCACACCCCAGAGTGACTCGAACCCATACTGCCAGAGCAACGCAACTGGTATGTACAGGGACGCCTTAATCCGCTTGACCATCACGACCGGACATAAGGAAGTGATAGCCGAAGCTATTTGAAACACTTCCCCGCCGGCACTCGGATGGTAATCTTGGCATAGCATTTTATCAATCACCTCATTTTTTGGGCAACACGTGAGGAACACAAATGCGAACAAGCCTGGATGGTCCCCAGGACTATATGCAACTGAAAACTCACACCCCAGAAGTGACTCGAACCCATACTGCCAGGAGCAACGCAACTGGTATGTACAGGGACGCCTTAATCCGCTTGACCATCACGACCGGACATAAGGAAGTGATAGCCGAAGCTATTTGAACCACTTCCCGCCGGCACTCGGATGGTAATTTTGGGCATAGCATTTTATCAAATCACCTATTTTTTGGGGCAACACGTGAGGAACACAAATGCGAACAAGCCTGAATGGTCCCCAGGACTATATGCAACTGAAAACTCACACCCCAGAAGTGACTCGAACCCATACTGCCAGGAGCAACGCAACTGGTATGTACAGGGACGCCTTAATCGCTTGACCATCACGACCGGACATAAAGGAAGTGATAGCCGAAGCTATTTGAACCACTTCCCGCCGGCACTCGGATGGTAATCTTGGGCATAGCATTTATCAAATCACCTCATTTTTTGGGGCAACACGTGAGGAACACAAATGCAACAAGCCTGAATGGTCCCCAGGACTATATGCAACTGAAAACTCACACCCCAGAAGTGACTCGAACCCATACTGCCAGGAGCAACGCAACTGGTATGTACAGGGACGCCTTAATCCGCTTGACCATCACGACCGGACATAAGGAAGTGATAGCGAAGCTATTTGAACCACTTCCCCCGGCACTCGGATGGTAATCTTGGGCATAGCATTTTATCAAATCACCTCATTTTTGGGGCAACACGTGAGAACACAAATGCGAACAAGCCTGAATGGTCCCCAGGACTATATGCAACTGAAAACTCACACCCAGAAGTGACTCGAACCCATACTGCCAGGAGCAACGCAACTGGTATGTACAGGGACGCCTTAATCTGCTTGACCATCACGACCGGACATAAGGAAGTGATAGCCGAAGCTATTTGAACCACTTCCCGCCGGCACTGGATGGTAATCTTGGGCATAGCATTTTATCAAATCACCTCATTTTTTGGGCAACACGTGAGGAACACAAATGCAAACAAGCCTGAATGGTCCCCAGGACTATATGCAACTGAAACTCACACCCCAGAAGTGACTCGAACCCATACTGCCAGGAGCAACGCAACTGGTATGTACAGGGACGCCTTAATCTCTTGACCATCACGACCGGACATAAGGAAGTGATAGCCGAAGCTATTGAACCCATCCCCGCCGGCACTCGGATGGTAATCTTGGGCATAGCATTTTATCAAATCACTCATTTTTGGGGCAACACGTGAGGAACACAAATGCGAACAAGCCTGAATGGTCCCCAGGACTATATGCAACTGAAAACTCACACCCCAGAAGTGACTCGAACCCATACTCCCAGGAGCAACGCAACTGGTATGTACAGGGACGCCTTAATCCGCTTGACCATCACGACCGGACATAAGGAAGTGATAGCCGAAGCTATTGAACCACTTCCCGCCGGCACTCGGATGGTAATTGGGCATAGCATTTTATCAAATCACCTCATTTTTGGGGCAACACGTGAGGAACACAAATGCGAACAAGCCTGAATGGTCCCCAGGACTATATGCAACTGAAAACTCACACCCCAGAAGTGACTCGAACCCATACTGCCAGGAGCAACGCAACTGGTATGTACAGGGACGCCTTAATCCGCTTGACCATCACGACCGGACATAAGGAAGTGATAGCCGAAGCTATTTGAACCACTTCCCGCCGGCACTCGGATGGTAATCTTGGGCATAGCATTTTATCAAATCACCTCATTTTTTGGGGCAACACGTGAGGAACACAAATGCGAACAAGCCTGAATGGTCCCCAGGACTATATGCAACTGAAAACTCACACCAGAAGAAGTGACTCGAACCATACTGCCAGGAGCAACGCAACTGTATGTACAGGGACGCCTTAATCCGCTTGACCATCACGACGGACATAAGGAAGTGATAGCCGAAGCTATTTGAACACTTCCCGGCCGGCACTCGGATGGTAATCTTGGGCATAGCATTTTATCAAATCACCTCATTTTTGGGGGCAACACGTGAGGAACACAAATGCGAACAAGCCTGAATGGTCCCCAGGCTATATGCAACTGAAAACTCACACCCAGAAGTGACTCGAACCATACTGCCAGGAGCAACGCAACTGGTATGTACAGGGACGCCTTAATCCGCTTGACCATCACGACCGGACAAAAGGAAGTGATAGCCGAAGCTATTTGAACCACTTCCCCGCCGGCACTCGGATGGTAATCTTGGGCATAGCATTTTATCAAATCACCTCATTTTTGGGGCACACGTGAGGAACACAAATGCGAACATACCTGAATGGTCCGGACTAATACAACTGACAATCCTCACTCCACAGTATGACTTGCACCATACTGCCATTTCTCATACACATTGTTGGAAATTTCCAACACTTATCATCCATTATTATCTTATGATAAATTAATATTAACTTACATTTGCAGTAGCTCTTAACACCACTAACCATAGTGTTAATATAAATTAATCTGAGCATATTGCTGATAATATTACTCCTGATAATGTAAATCAAGAGTTATTAATTGAAATTATTCAGTAACAGTTTTTATTCTGTTACGTTCGAATGCTCTGGAGAAGTATAAATATTATCTCCATTTCTCGCTAGAGATTATTTATCGAGAATATTATAATTATTAATTCCCTATAATTTCAACCCAGTTCATATTATCGCATTTTCATCCATAATTACGCGGGAAAGAATAGTTTGTGTTTAATAATTTCCGTGGTGAATGCGAGAGCGGGGAGAGGGAGACGCCATTACGCCATTACGACATCAACAAGGCACGCACGAGACAGCGTGGTGGAGCACGTGGCATTAATTGAGAATTCTTGTCGATAAGAATTACGTCGACACTCAATTAATAAGTGGAATTTACTTGCCAGTGTTCTCTAGTGCCTCAATAGTGAACCCAGCGTCTACAATTACCATCCGGACCGTGAATAAGTGTGCACAGCAGTGAACACTGAGTCCAGCAGACGCTCCTCTCGGCAAACCTTAGTACTCGGTTACGCTCACAGGTTTTCTTCTAAGATGCATCTAGTAGTTTAGAGCCTTAGTGAGTAGTTTGTCGTTAGGAAGAATATATAATACAACCAAACGTTAGTAATATTTATTACTCAGTTCAGCTTCATGAATATATGAGCACAATTTTGTAGCCTAGTCAATTGCTACTTTATATTTCTTGTATTACAGCGTGTATTTGAGACGCCAGCAAGATTGTCATCCATCGTGTTATTTACCTCGAGTCATTTATCTATGGGGATTCTGTGATCACGAGGACGAGTGATGAACTGGCGTTAGAAATCGTCTTACAGCTAAGACCCATTTTTTCTTATAAATTTATTCAATTTAATTATTGCTTCTATAATATGATCTTAAATGAATAAATTTGATTACCATATATTTACATATGTTGTAGTTAGATTTACCATACCAATGCATAATGAACTAGTGACGAACCACACTGGTTCCTAGATATATATGAATTTCTAGAAATAACCCCCCAATGTTGATATTTGAGGCTTTGACTTTAATTAATAATTACAGTCTTCATTATTTTCAAGTGAATATCCATTGAATGTTTTTCCATAGACACTGGTTCTCTGGTGTCATTCTAATGATCAATTTTATTTGTTTTCCCTCTTTTCTCAAAAGCGGGTGGTCCTTCGATTATTTTAATATAACAATTAAACAATTTATTTTCTGAGTTCAAGCCCCAGATACCCAACATTTTGGTCTCTTCGAACCGGATATATCATTATATCTTAACCATTTCAGTTCTCAGACCAGAACAACATTTTGGTCTTATCGAACTGGATACATACCAATTACCATTAAACTGTATCTGTTCTCAGAAACCAAAACAACATTTTGGTCTCTTAGAACTGGATACAACCCAAGAAATTCTTACAATTAGTCCTGTACTAATGAGTAGTACATACATTATACATTTTTGTGCTGACCCTAGCAAGGGTGGGATTCAACATTACAGTAACTCTGATTAGAGTGTACCCATATCAATTATTTGTGTATTCATTATTTTTGTGTGTGGTTTTGAGTGTTGCTGTATGATCACCATTACATCTAATGGTGATAATGATGGGCTAGCCGGACGAAAGTTAATGGTGACATGCAGACACCACTCAAAATCTTTAGCTATATACTTGTTAGGTAGGGACATTTAACCTCAAAGTGAGGTAGAGTTTAATTTAGCCAGAACTCAGGCTATACTCAATATTAATTATCAACTAATGAACAAATTTCCCAGCTTCATTAGTAATATTCAATCAAGTCCTATGAAATTTGGACTTAAAGCTAACATGGCTACTCCTGAGCAATTAAGGAGAACCTATATTGGCCTCAAAGGCCATTTAACTAGACTAATCAATAAGTCTGATGATTTGTCCAAGGCAACTCCCATTGATTACTATCTACTAGAATCATCAGTGAGAGTAGCTAATCTTAAGTTTGATCAAGTTAAATCAGCAAGTCAGTCTTATCTTAACTCACTGAATGCTACTGAAACTGATCTAGAGGAATTAGATCAAATTGTAGCAAATATTTCACAACACGAAGATGAGACTCAAGATAAATTTGATGTACTATCCAGTATAGTAAACCATCAACCCAATACAAATTCTACTATGTCTCAATCCAGTAATCAATTACCTGAGGTTCGTCTACCTACTTTAGACTTACCTACATTTGCAGGGCTGGATGAAGAAAATTGGGACACATTTTGGACTTCATTTGAAGTTCATATCCATAACAGGTCTTATCTTGACCCAATTTCTAAATTTTCATACCTGATTAGTCTTCTCAAAGGGGAAGCTAAAAAGGTTATAAATAACTTAGCTCTCACTGAGAGTAATTATGTGGAAGCTATCAAACTGCTGAAGTTGAATTATTGCAATCAGGAGTTAAGTATAGCTAACCTTTATTACCAATTGCTAGATCTGAATGCACCAAGTAACAGACCAGACTCACTTCAAAGCTTCAGGCTAGAAGCAGAGTCTCTAGTGAAGGCCTTAGGTACTAAAGTTGATGTACCAGCTTCAGAATGGTCAATCAAGTTACTTTTGCAGAGGAAATTACCTCAAATTATCCTAGCAGAAATATGTTCACATTATAAAACTGAGTTTCTCACTCTCGAGCAAATATTCGAGGGGCTGAGAATAACAGTTAACAGGTTGAAGACTCATGATAAGATTAAACCTGAGTCTAAATTACCTAACATTGACATCTCAGTCAAACCTAAATTGACTTTGAATAAATCCAATAAATCTAAGCCTAAGACTACTCCATCCACTGGAAAGGGGAGTAGTAGTGTAGGTACTTATACTGTATCTCCCTCTGACACTGCAACTGATGTGTCTACTAAAAGGACAAATTCAGTCAGAGAGAGAAGGTGCTTGTTCTGCGATCAAGAACATCTCACCTACAAATGTACGGTTTATCCTAACTTTAACACCAGGATTAAAAACTTCAAGAATTACACAGATGCACCAAGTGCATGGGTTCTCATGAACCCAGTAAATGTGTTGTGCAGCTACGGTTATGCAGTAGATGCCACAAAGGTGTACATCATTATGCCTTATGTAGAACAATTTCTACCCAATCTGTGACACCTGGGAAGAATTCTATGAATTCTACCACGGTACAATATTGCAAAGTACATCAGGAAATAAGTGTACTTGCTACTGAGGCAGGCAATAATACCACTCTGCCTACAGCTCAACTTAAGCTAATAGACAAGAAATCTAGAGTCAACACTAGAGGTCTCTTTGATCAGGGATCACAGAAAACCTTTATCACGCAACAATTAGTGGAGCAGTTAAAATTAAAACCTGCCAAAAGTGTGAGACTGAACATTTCTGGGTTCTTGACTAATAGTGGACCTCGTGAATACCAAGTAGTCAAGGTATTAGTGAGACTTGGATCTTCTACTAGTCCAATACAAGCGGTAGTAGTTGATAAACTGCCTTCAGACCTGCAGGTCACAGGACTAGCTCGCACTGCGAGGTATCTTAAACGAAACCGCATGAGGCTAGCAGATTACAAAATAAATTCTGACTGCCTCACAGATGTTGGTATACTTATAGGCGCTGACCATTATTATAAATTTATAACTGGATGCACCAGACAACACGGAATGAATTTGTTGTCATCTGCTGGAGGCAAGTTGCTTACTGGACCGGTGCTTTTCCAACAAAGGGCAGCGTCAACCAACAAACAAGATAACAATGCAATAGTGGCGTGACTAGGCTTGGAACAGTCACCCCTACAGTTCAGAGAAATATCTGAAGATATTGAGTCTGATCCACCTGTACATCGTTTGTGGGATCTAGACACTTTAGGTATTGTCCCTGAACAACCAAGTCCTGATGATATGTGGACTTACCAGCAATATCTGGATACAGTTGTCTATAAAGACAAACAATACTGGGTGAGATTGCCATGGAAGTTGAATCATCCACAACTTCCAGTTAATTATTTCATGGCAGCCTCTCAATTACAGTCACAATTAATGCGGCTGAAAAAACAGCCAGATAAATTAAATATGTACCATCAATTAATTCAGCAACAACTCAACAGTAAATTTATTGAAGTTGTTGATAATGATGACCGGAAAACAGGTCACTATTTACCCCATCACGCTGTGTTGAAAGATTCATTGACAACACCAATACGTATTGTTTTCAACTGTAGTGCCAAAGTGAAGGCAAGCAGCGTGTCTTTGAATGAATGTCTCCAAACGGGACCTAGCCTAACACAAAGGCTACATGATGTACTGTTACGATTCCGTACTGGTATTTTTGCTTATACTGCTGATATCAGTAAAGCTTTCCTTAGAGTAGGATTGCAAGAGGAGGATCGTAATTACACCAAATTTCTCTGGATTAAAGATCCCCAGGCTCCTGACAGTGAGGTCATAACCTATCGGTTTGCCTCGGTGCTTTTCGGAGCGACTTCCTCGCCGTTTCTACTGCAAGCCACATTAGATACACATTTGAAGAAGTCAAATAGCCCTTATAAGGCAGAGATCAGTGACAACTTGTATGTCGATAATTTCCAGGGAACAACTAATGATAAATCTAAATTGGTAGAAATTTACCATGAGGCTAACCGTGAGTTAATAGGAGCCAATATGCCACTACAATCATGGGCCTCAAACAATAAATCATTAAACCAGATAATCGAGAAAGAATTTCCAGGTTATCAGGTGCCTAATCAATTAAAAGTTCTGGGTGTGGAATGGAACACTGGTACTGACGAGATGAATATCAAGTCAGTACAAACCAATAATTCATCCCTTACCATGAGAAAATTACTCTCATATGTCAGTCAACCATTTGACCCCTTAGGCTTACTTAGTCCTATATTAATAAGGGGCAAACTCCTAATGCAGGAATGCTGGCAGAAACATATGGGATGGGATGATCCGTTGCCAATTGAGTTGCAAGAGAAATGGCAAATACTCGCAGCGGATTTCAATCAATTAGGTGTTTTGAAATTTCCTCGTAATGCTTCAGGACAAAACTTACCTACAAATTTGCACATTTTTTGCGATGCCTCTGGCAAAGCATATGGCGCTGCAGCCTACTTAGTCAATAGTGCACAATCAATTTTACTCACATCTAAAGCGAGAGTTGCTCCAATCAAGAAGAGATCTTTACCTCAAATGGAGTTAACTGCATTGCTAGTGGGAGTAAGATTGGCTCATTGCCTGACCAAGACACTCAATAATATTCACTTTGGTGAGATCGTAGTGTGGTCAGACAATGAGGCAGTCTTACAATGGGTAAGAATAACAATAATAAAACTCCCTACGTTAGTAATCGCGTTAGGGAAATACATGAATTATCTGCTGGATATAAATTCAGACATGTCCCCACTAAGGACAATCCTGCAGATTACTTATCAAGAGGTTTAACATTTAAACAGCTAAGTAAGTCTTCGATGTGGTTTAATGGACCTTCATGGCTTGTTAGTGGTCAGTGGCCCAAACAAGCCATGAAGGTCCATTAAACCACATCGAAGACTTACTTAGCTGTTTAAATGTTAAACCTCTTGATAAGTAATCTGCAGGATTGTCCTTAGTGGGGACATGTCTGAATTTATATCCAGCAGATAATTCATGTATTTCCCTAACGCGATTACTAACGTAGGGAGTTTTATTATTGTTATTTCTTACCCATTGTAAGACTGCCTCATTGTCTGACCACACTACGATCTCACCAAAGTGAATATTATTGAGTGTCTTGGTCAGGCAATGAGCCAATCTTACTCCCACTAGCAATGCAGTTAACTCCATTTGAGGTAAAGATCTCTTCTTGATTGGAGCAACTCTCGCTTTAGATGTGAGTAAAATTGATTGTGCACTATTGACTAAGTAGGCTGCAGCGCCATATGCTTTGCCAGAGGCATCGCAAAAAATGTGCAAATTTGTAGGTAAGTTTTGTCCTGAAGCATTACGAGGAAATTTCAAAACACCTAATTGATTGAAATCCGCTGCGAGTATTTGCCATTTCTCTTGCAACTCAATTGGCAACGGATCATCCCATCCCATATGTTTCTGCCAGCATTCCTGCATTAGGAGTTTGCCCCTTATTAATATAGGACTAAGTAAGCCTAAGGGGTCAAATGGTTGACTGACATATGAGAGTAATTTTCTCATGGTAAGGGATGAATTATTGGTTTGTACTGACTTGATATTCATCTCGTCAGTACCTGTGTTCCATTCCACACCCAGAACTTTTAATTGATTAGGCACCTGATAACCTGGAAATTCTTTCTCGATTATCTGGTTTAATGATTTATTGTTTGAGGCCCATGATTGTAGTGGCATATTGGCTCCTAATAACTCACGGTTAGCCTCATGGTAAATTTCTACCAATTTAGATTTATCATTAGTTGTTCCCTGGAAATTATCGACATACAAGTTGTCACTGATCTCTGCCTTATAAGGGCTATTTGACTTCTTCAAATGTGTATCTAATGTGGCTTGCAGTAGAAACGGCGAGGAAGTCGCTCCGAAAAGCACCGAGGCAAACCGATAGGTTATGACCTCACTGTCAGGAGCCTGGGGATCTTTAATCCAGAGAAATTTGGTGTAATTACGATCCTCCTCTTGCAATCCTACTCTAAGGAAAGCTTTACTGATATCAGCAGTATAAGCAAAAATACCAGTACGGAATCGTAACAGTACATCATGTAGCCTTTGTGTTAGGCTAGGTCCCGTTTGGAGACATTCATTCAAAGACACGCTGCTTGCCTTCACTTTGGCACTACAGTTGAAAACAATACGTATTGGTGTTGTCAATGAATCTTTCAACACAGCGTGATGGGGTAAATAGTGACCTGTTTTCCGGTCATCATTATCAACAACTTCAATAAATTTACTGTTGAGTTGTTGCTGAATTAATTGATGGTACATATTTAATTTATCTGGCTGTTTTTTCAGCCGTATTAATTGTGACTGTAATTGAGAGGCTGCCATGAAATAATTAACTGGAAGTTGTGGATGATTCAACTTCCATGGCAATCTCACCCAGTATTGTTTGTCTTTATAGACAACTGTATCCAGATATTGCTGGTAAGTCCACATATCATCAGGACTTGGTTGTTCAGGGACAATACCTAAAGTGTCTAGATCCCACAAACGATGTACAGGTGGATCAGACTCAATATCTTCAGATATTTCTCTGAAATGTAGGGGTGACTGTTCCAAGCCTAGTCACGCCACTATTGCATTGTTATCTTGTTTGTTGGTTGACGCTGCCCTTTGTTGGAAAAGCACCGGTCCAGTAAGCAACTTGCCTCCAGCAGATGACAACAAATTCATTCCGTGTTGTCTGGTGCATCCAGTTATAAATTTATAATAATGGTCAGCGCCTATAAGTATACCAACATCTGTGAGGCAGTCAGAATTTATTTTGTAATCTGCTAGCCTCATGCGGTTTCGTTTAAGATATCTCGCAGTGCGAGCTAGTCCTGTGACCTGCAGGTCTGAAGGCAGTTTATCAACTACTACCGCTTGTATTGGACTAGTAGAAGATCCAAGTCTCACTAATACCTTGACTACTTGGTATTCACGAGGTCCACTATTAGTCAAGAACCCAGAAATGTTCAGTCTCACACTTTTGGCAGGTTTTAATTTTAACTGCTCCACTAATTGTTGCGTGATAAAGGTTTTCTGTGATCCCTGATCAAAGAGACCTCTAGTGTTGACTCTAGATTTCTTGTCTATTAGTTTAAGTTGAGCTGTAGGCAGAGTGGTATTATTGCCTGCCTCAGTAGCAAGTACACTTATTTCCTGATGTACTTTGCAATATTGTACTGTGGTAGAATTCATAGAATCTTCCCAGGTGTCACAGATTGGGTAGAAATTGTTCTACATAAGGCATAATGATGTACACCTTTGTGGCATCTACTGCATAAACGTAGCTGCACAACACATTTACTGGGTTCATGAGAACCCATGCACTTGGTGCATCTGTGTAATTCTTGAAGTTTTTTAATCCTGGTGTTAAAGTTAGGATAAACCGTACATTTGTAGGTGAGATGTTCTTGATCGCAGAACAAGCACCTTCTCTCTCTGACTGAATTTGTCCTTTAGTAGACACATCAGTGCAGTGTCAGAGGGAGATACAGTATAAGTACCTACACTACTACTCCCCTTTCCAGTGGATGGAGTAGTCTTAGGCTTAGATTTATTGGATTTATTCAAAGTCAATTTGGGTTGACTGAGATGTCAATGTTAGGTAATTTAGACTCAGGTTTAATCTTATCATGAGTCTTCAACCTGTTAACTGTTATTCTCAGCCCCTCGAATATTTGCTCGAGAGTGAGAAACTCAGTTTTATAATGTGAACATATTTCTGCTAGGATAATTTGAGGTAATTTCCTCTGCAAAAGTAACTTGATTGACCATTCTGAAGCTGGTACATCAACTTTAGTACCTAAGGCCTTCACTAGAGACTCTGCTTCTAGCCTGAAGCTTTGAAGTGAGTCTGGTCTGTTACTTGGTGCATTCAGATCTAGCAATTGGTAATAAAGGTTAGCTATACTTAACTCCTGATTGCAAATTCACTAGTATTACTTCAGCAGTTGAGCTCATAATTACTCTCAGTGAGAGCTAAGTTATTATAACTTTTTAGCTTCCCTTGAGAAGACTAATCAGGTATGAAAATTTAGAAATTGGGTCAAGATAAGACCTGTTATGGATATGAACTTCAAATGAAGTCCAAAATGTGTCCCAATTTTCTTCATCCAGCCCTGCAAATGTAGGCAAGTCTAAAGTAGGTAGACGAACCTCAGGTAATTGATTACTGGATTGAGACATAGTAGAATTTGTATTGGGTTGATGGTTTACTATACTGGATAGTACATCAAATTTATCTTGAGTCTCATCTTCGTGTTGTGAAATATTTGCTACAATTTGATCTAATTCCTCTAGATCAGTTTCAGTAGCATTCAGTGAGTTAAGATAAGACTGACTTGCTGATTTAACTTGATCAAACTTAAGATTAGCTACTCTCAATGATGATTCTAGTAGATAGTAATCAATGGGAGTTGCCTTGGACAAATCATCAGACTTATTGATTAGTCTAGTTAAATGGCCTTTGAGGCCAATATAGGTTCTCCTTAATTGCTCAGGAGTAGCCATGTTAGCTTTAAGTCCAAATTTCATAGGACTTGATTGAATATTACTAATGAAGCTGGGAAATTTGTTCATTAGTTGATAATTAATATTGAGTATAGCCTGAGTTCTGGCTAAATTAAACTCTACCTCACTTTGAGGTTAAATGTCCCTACCTAACAAGTATATAGCTAAAGATTTTGAGTGGTGTGCATGTCACCATTAACTTTCGTCCGGCTAGCCCATCATTATCACCATTAGATGTAATGGTGATCATACAGCAACACTCAAAACCACACACAAAAATAATGAATACACAAATAATTGATATGGGAGCACTCTAATCAGAGTTACTGTAATGTTGAATCCCACCCTTGTAGGGTCAGCACAAAAATGTATAATGTATGTACTACTCATTAGTACAGGACTAATTGTAAGAATTTCTTGGGTTGTATCCAGTTCTAAGAGACCAAAATGTTGTTTTGGTTTCTGAGAACAGATACAGTTTAATGGTAATTGGTATGTATCCAGTTCGATAAGACCAAAATGTTGTTCTGGTCTGAGAACTGATATGGTTAATGAATGATATTATCCGGTTCGAAAGGACCAAAATGTTGTTTTGGTGCTTGAGAACCGATATAGTGAAATATTAATTGGTATCGGTTCGAAGAGACCAAAATGTTGGGTATCTGGGGCTTGAATTAGAAATAATTGTTTAATGTATATTAAAATTAATCGAAGGACCACCCGCTTTGTAAAAGAGGGAAAAAGAGGGAAAACAAATAAAATTGATCATTAGAATGACACCAGAGAACCAGTGTCTATGGAAAAACATTCAATGGATATTCACTTGAAAATAATGAAGACTGTAATTATTAATTAAAGCAAAGCCTCAAATATCAACATTGGGGGGTTATTCTAGAAATCATATATATCTAGGAACCAGTGTGGTTCGTCACTAGTCATTCATATATCATTGGTATATGGTAATCTAACTACAACATATGTAAATATATGGTAATCAAATTGTATTAATTCAGATCATATTATAGAAGCAATAATTAATTGAATAAATTTATAAGAAAAAAAGGGTCTTAGCTGTAAGACGATTTCTAACGCCAGTTCATCACTCGTCCTCGTGATCACAGAATCCCATAGATAAATGACTCGAGGTAAATAACACGATGGATGACAATCTTGCTGGCGTCTCAAATACACGCTGTAATACAAGAAATATAAAGTAGCAATTGACTAGGCTACAAAATTGTGCTCATATATTCATGAAGCTGAACTGAGTGATAAATATTACTAACGTTGGTTGTGATTATATATTCTTCCTAACGACAAACTACTCACTAAGGCTCTAAACTACTCAATGCATCGATTAGAAAGAAAACCTGTGAGCGTAACCGAGTACTAAGGTTTGCCGAGAGGAGCGTCTGCTGGACTCAGTGTTCACTGCTGTGCACACTTATTCACGGCCCGGTGGTAATTGTAGACGCTGGGTTCACTATTGAGGCACTAGAGAACACTGGCAAGTAAATTCCACTTATTAATTGAGTGTCGACGTAATTCTTATCGACAAGAATTCTCAATTAATGCCACGTGCCCACCACGCTGTCTCGGTGCGTGCCTTGTTGATGTCGTAAATGGCGTAATGGCGTCTCCCTCTCCCGCTCTCGCATTCACCACGGAAATTATTAAACCAAACTATTCTTTCCGCGTAATTATGGAGGAAAATGCGATAATATGAACTGGGTTGAAATTATAGGGAATTAATAATTATAATATTCTCGATAATAATCTCTAGCGAGAAATGGAGATAATATTTTATACTTCTCCAGAGCATTCAAAGTAACAGAATAAAAATGTTACTGACTAATTTCAATTAATAACTCTTGATTTACATTATCAGGAGTAATATTATCAGCATATGCTCAGATTAATTTATATTAACACTATGGTTAGTGGTGTTAAGAGCTACTGCAAATGTAAGTTATATTAATTTTCATAAGATAATAATGGATGATAAGTGTGGAAATTTCCAACAACAACTACACGGCAG
>WNGS01000690.1:1957923-1975008 GCA_020271785.1 Procambarus virginalis | reverse complement strand
TAGGTTAGTATAGATTAGAGTGGCTTGGGTTCGATAGGTTAGGTTAAGTTGCATCAGATTAAGATAAGCTAAATTGAACTGGCTTAGGATAGGTAAAATTAGGTTGGGGTATCTTTCGTTGGGTTAGGATATTTTAGGTGAGGTTAGGATAGGTAAGCTGGGGTTAGGATAGGTTAGGTGGTGTTAGGATAGGTTAGGTGGGGAATAGGACGGATTACGTTTGGTTAGGATAGATTTCGTTGGGTTAGGATAGTTAGGTTAGTTTAAAAAGAGTAGCGATGACGTAGAGGGTTACCTGCTTCACTCAGATCCTACACCGTGCTCAGACAAGCTACACCACCTGGGGTGTAGTACTCAGGTGAAGAGTCCAATGACCCAGACTATACAAGGCCTCCCTGAGACACACGACGCCTCCCCATACCTCCCCCCCTTCCGTGTCTGTGAACAGTTACGAAACCTGTGCATCCTTTCATTGAACATTGCCGTTTATGTTTATTAAACAGTGCATGATCTCTAGAGTGCTATGGTTATCGTTAGCAATAATAACCTTGGGTCGTGACGGTTTAAAGCCGTCTACAGGCTAAGACTAAGCCGTCTTGATCGAGGAAAGATGTACAGGCTTCGTAAGTTGAGGCATAAATGCCTGGTGATGCAACTGCAAGTGTTCTTGCAGTTGTGTGGTGCTGGAGGAGGAAAACACCAGCCACAGATGGTGTCACAGGTATAAACAATCACCAGGACACGTGACTGTGCATGGCAATATAAGATGTTCTGCATGCTCACACACCTGTCTCAGGCCCACACTGATGCCCCCCCCCACCAGGCCCATACTGATGCCACCAGGCCCACACTGATGGCCCCCCCAGGCCCACACTGATGCCACCAGGCCCACACTGATGGCCCCCCCAGGCCCACACTGATGCCACCAGGCCCACACTGATGCCACCAGGCCCACACTGATGGCCCCCCCAGGCCCACACTGATGCCACCAGGCCCACACTGATGCCACCAGACCCACACTGATGGCCCCCCCCAGGCCCACACTGATGCCCCCAGTCCCACACTGATGCCCCCCCCCCACCAGGCCCACACTGATGCCACCAGGCCCACACTGATGGCCCCCCAGGCCCACACTGATGCCCCCCCAGGCCCACACTGATGCCCCCCCCACCAGGCCCACACTGATGCCACCAGGCCCACACTGATGGCCCCCCCAGGCCCACACTGATGGCCCCCCAGGCCCACACTGATGGCCCCCAGGCCCACACTGATCCCCCCCCACCAGGCCCACACTGATGCCCCCCCACCAGGCCCACACTGATGCCACCAGGCCCACACTGATGGCCCCCCCAGGCCCACACTGATGGCCCCCCTCAGGCCCACACTGATGCCCCCCAGGCCCACACTGATGCCCCCCCAGGCCCACACTGATGCCCCCCCACCAGGCCCACACTGATGCCACCAGGCCCACACTGATGGCCCCCCAGGCCCACACTGATGGCCCCCAGGCCCACACTGATGCCCCCCCAGGCCCACACTGATGCCACCAGGCCACACTGATGCCCCCCCCCACCAGGCCCACACTGATGCCACCAGGCCCACACTGATGCCACCAGGCCCACACTGATGCCACCAGGCCCACACTGATGCCACCAGGCCCACACTGATGCCACCAGGCCCACACTGATGCCACCAGGCCCACACTGATGGCCCTCCCAGGCCCACACTGATGGCCCCCCCAGGCCCACACTGATGCCCCCCCCAGGCCCACACTGATGCCCACCAGGCCCACACTGATGGCCCCCCCAGGCCCACACTGATGCCCCCCCAGGCCCACACTGATGCCCCCCCCAGGCCCACACTGATGCCCACCAGGCCCACACTGATACCCCCCCCACCAGGCCCACACTGATGCCCACCAGGCCACACTGATGCCCCCCCAGGCCCACTGATGCCCCCAGGCCACACTGATGGCCCCCCCCAGGCCCACACTGATGCCCCCCCCCAGGCACACACTGATGCCCCCCCCAGGCCCACACTGATGGCCCCGCAGGCCCACACTGATGCCCCCACCAGGCCCACACTGATGGCCCCCCCAGGCCCACACTGATGCCCCCCCCCAGGCCCACACTGATGCCCCCCCCCAGGCCCACACTGATGGCCCCCCCCAGGCCCACACTGATGGCCCCCCCCAGGCCCACACTGATGGCCCACACTGATGGCCCCCCCAGGCCACACTGATGGCCCCCCCAGGCCCACACTGATGCCCCCCCAGGCCACACTGATGTCCCCCCAGGCCCACACTGATGCCACCAGGCCCACACTGATGGCCCTCCCAGGCCCACACTGATGCCCCCCCAGGCCCACACTGATGCCCACCAGGTCCACACTGATGGCCCCCAGGCCCACACTGATGCCCCCCCATGCCCACACTGATGCCCCCCCAGGCCACACTGATGCCCCCCAGGCCCACACTGATGCCCCCCCAGGCCCACACTGATGCCCCCCCATGCCCACACTGATGCCCCCCCAGGCCCACACTGATGCCCCCCCAGGCCCACACTGATGCCCCCCCAGGCCCACACTGATGGCCCCCCCAGGCCCACACTGATGCCCCCCCAGGCCACCTGATGGCCCCCAGGCCCACACTGATGGACCCCCCCAGGCCCACACTGATGGCCCCCCCAGGCCCACACTGATGGCCCCCCCAGGCCCACACTGATGCCCCCCCAGGCCCACACTGATGCCACCAGGCCCCACTGATGGCCCCCCCACAGGCCCACACTGATGCCCCCCCAGGCCCACACTGATGCCCCCCCAGCCCACACTGATGCCCACCAGGCCCACACTGATGGCCCCCCCAGGCCCACACTGATGGCCCCCCAGCCCACACTGATCCCCCCAGGCCCACACTGATGCCACCAGGCCCACTGATGGCCCCCCAGGCCCACACTGATGGCCCCCCCAGGCCCACACTGATGCCCCCCAGGCCACACTGATGCCCCCCCACCAGGCCCACACTAATGCCACCAGGCCCACACTGATGCCCCCCCACCAGGCCCACACTGATTCCCCCCCCCACCAGGCCCACACTGATGCCACCAGGCCCACACTGATGGCCCCCCAGGCCCACACTGATGGCCCCCCCAGGCCCACACTGATGCCACCAGGCCCACACTGATGCCCACCAGGCCCACACTGATGCCATCAGGCCCACACTGATGCCCACCAGCCCACACTGATGCCACCAGGCCCACACTGATGCCACCAGGCCCACACTGATGCCACCAGGCCCACACTGATGCCACCAGGCCCACACTGATGCCACCAGGCCCACACTGATGCCACCAGGCCCACACTGATGCCACCAGGCCCACACTGATGCCACCAGGCCCACACTGATGCCCACCAGGCCCACACTGATGCCCAGGCCCACACTGATGCCCACCAGGCCCACACTGATGCCACCAGGCCCACACTGATGCCACCAGGCCCACACTGATGCCACCAGGCCCACACTGATGCCACCAGGCCCACACTGATGCCACCAGGCCCACACTGATGCCACCAGGCCCACACTGATGGCCCCCCAGGCCCACACTGATGGCGCCCCCAGGCCCACACTGATGCCCCCCAGGCCCACACTGATGCCCCCCCCCAGGCCCACACTAATGCCACCAGGCCCACACTGATGCCCCCCCACCAGGCCCACACTGATTCCCCCCCCACCAGGCCCACACTGATGCCACCAGGCCCACACTGATGGCCCCCCAGGCCCACACTGATGGCCCCCCCAGGCCCACACTGATGCCACCAGGCCCACACTGATGCCCACCAGGCCCACACTGATGCCATCAGGCCCACACTGATGCCCACCAGGCCCACACTGATGCCACCAGGCCCACACTGATGCCACCAGGCCCACACTGATGCCACCAGGCCCACACTGATGCCACCAGGCCCACACTGATGCCACCAGGCCCACACTGATGCCACCAGGCCCACACTGATGCCACCAGGCCCACACTGATGCCACCAGGCCCACACTGATGCCACCAGGCCCACACTGATGCCCACCAGGCCCACTGATGCCACCAGGCCCACACTGATGCCCACCAGGCCACACTGATGCCACCAGGCCCACACTGATGCCACCAGGCCCACACTGATGCCACCAGGCCCACACTGATGCCACCAGGCCCACACTGATGCCCACCAGGCCCACACTGATGCCACCAGGCCCACACTGATGCCACCAGGCCCACACTAATGCCACCAGGCCCACACTGATGGCCCCCCAGGCCCACACTGATGCCACCAGGCCCACACTGATGCCCACCAGGCCCACACTGATGCCACCAGGCCCACACTGATGCCCACCAGGCCCACACTGATGGCCCCCCCAGGCCCACACTGATGCCACCAGGCCCACACTGATGCCCCCCCCACCAGGCCCACACTGATTCCCCCCCCCACCAGGCCCACACTGATGCCCCCCCAGGCCCACACTGATGGCCCCCCCAGGCCCACACTGATGGCCCCCCCAGGCCCACACTGATGCCACCAGGCCCACACTGATGCCCACCAGGCCCACACTGATGCCCACCAGGCCCACACTGATGCCCACCAGGCCACACTGATGCCACCAGGCCCACACTGATGCCCACCAGGCCCACACTGATGCCCACCAGGCCCACACTGATGGCCCCCCCAGGCCCACACTGATGCCCACCAGGCCCACACTGATGCCACCAGGCCCACACTGATGGCCCCCCCAGGCCCACACTGATGGCCCCCAGGCCCACACTGATGCCACCAGGCCCACACTGATGCCCACCAGGCCCACACTGATGCCACCAGGCCCACACTGATGCCCACCAGGCCCACACTGATGCCACCAGGCCCACACTGATGCCCACCAGGCCCACACTGATGCCACCAGGCCCACACTGATGCCACCAGGCCCACACTGATGCCCACCAGGCCACACTGATGCCACCAGGCCCACACTGATGCCCACCAGGCCCACACTGATGCCACCAGGCCCACACTGATGCCACCAGGCCCACACTGATGCCACCAGGCCCACACTGATGCCACCAGGCCCACACTGATGCCACCAGGCCCACACTGATGCCACCAGGCCCACACTGATGCCACCAGGCCACACTGATGCCCACCAGGCCCACACTGATGCCACCAGGCCCACACTGATGCCCACCAGGCCCACACTGATGCCACCAGGCCCACACTGATGCCACCAGGCCCACACTGATGCCACCAGGCCCACACTGATGCCACCAGGCCCACACTGATGCCCACCAGGCCCACACTGATGCCACCAGGCCCACACTGATGCCACCAGGCCCACACTAATGCCCCAGGCCCACACTGATGGCCCCCCAGGCCCACACTGATGCCACCAGGCCCACACTGATGCCCACCAGGCCCACACTGATGCCCACCAGGCCCACACTGATGCCCACCAGGCCCACACTGATGCCACCAGGCCCACACTGATGCCCACCAGGCCCACACTGATACCACCAGGCCCACACTGATGCCCACCAGGCCCACACTGATGCCCACCAGGCCCACACTGATGCCCACCAGGCCCACACTGATGCCCACCAGGCCCACACTGATGCCCACCAGGCCCACACTGATGCCCACCAGGCCCACACTGATGCCCACCAGACCCACACTGATGCCACCAGGCCCACACTGATGCCACCAGGCCCACACTGATGCCACCAGGCCCACACTGATGCCCACCAGGCCCACACTGATGCCCACCAGGCCCACACTGATGCCCACCAGGCCCACACTGATGCCACCAGGCCCACACTGATGCCCACCAGGCCCACACTGATGCCACCAGGCCCACACTGATGCCACCAGGCCCACACTAATGCCACCAGGCCCACACTGATGCCCACCAGGCCCACACTGATGCCCACCAGGCCCACACTGATGCCCACCAGGCCCACACTGATGCCCACCAGGCCCACACTAATGCCACCAGGCCCACACTGATGCCCACCAGGCCCACACTGATGCCCACCAGGCCCACACTGATGCCCACCAGGCCCACACTGATGCCCACCAGGCCCACACTGATGCCCACCAGGCCCACACTGATGCCCACCAGGCCCATACTAATGCCACCAGGCCCACACTAATGCCACCAGGCCCACACTGATGCCCACCAGGCCCACACTGATGCCCACCAGGCCCACACTGATGCCACCAGGCCCACACTGATGCCACCAGGCCCACACTGATGCCCACCAGGCCCACACTAATGCCCACCAGGCCCACACTGATGCCCACCAGGCCCACACTGATGCCCACCAGGCCCACACTAATGCCACCAGGCCCACACTAATGCCACCAGGCCCACACTGATGCCCACCAGGCCCACACTGATGCCCACCAGGCCCACACTGATGCCCACCAGGCCCACACTGATGCCCACCAGGCCCACACTGATGCCCACCAGGCCCACACTGATGCCACCAGGCCCACACTGGATGCCCTTCTACCTTCACTGATCCCCCAACGCCTACACCGATGGACACACGAATACACTTATGTCCCTTACGCTTACACTGATGCCCCCACACCTGTATTGATGCCCTCGTATCCCTACTGATGCCCCCCCCCCCACGCCTACACTGACGTTCCTACGCCCACACTGACCCTCCTCCTCCCTCCTCCTCCAGGTGGGTGCGTCACTCTTCGCCAGCAACATAGGATCTGGCCACTTTATCGGCCTGGCGGGGTCTGGAGCAGCCTCGGGCATCGGTATCGGAGCCTTCGAACTAGATGTAAGTAATTTGTGCACTGGTGCATGCCGAGACATGTTGATAACATTTACATTTTCAGTTTCAACCAAATTGGCAGTCTACAACTTACGAACAGGATGCATTCTGGAAAGGTGTTCGTAACTCGGTCGTTCGTAAATCGGAGCAAGATGTCCCATAGACGCAGTGGTGTAAATGAGAAATGCGTTCTTGGACCATCAGAAATTTACATATAAAACCCACTTTTTTTTTTTTAGATGTACACAGGACAGGAGGAATGCACAGGGGAAATGCACAAAAGGGATGCACAGGAGGAAACGTTGCAAAGTTGATATACGAAGCTGTGACAACAGCACAATAGTAGGTGTGTCTACCATGGTGCAAGTATTGCACATAATACTGCAACTGCACACCCATGTTGTCTTGCAACACTGGTTTGCATAGCTTTGTAATCTTGTTTATCAACACTGCAATTTCAACCTTGCAATATTTTCGTTGATTTGAGTCACACACGTCCGTCGCCCGATCATCGAACCAGAGCAAGCGTCAACATTGCTGTGCATTTCAACTTTATATACCACCGGGATTTTGACGCTGTGGCCAATAACATCAAAATTGTGGTGATTTTGACTACGAAATGTGAGGTGGGAGTTCGAGACGTACAAATAATCATTAATGTACACTTTCAGGCCATCTTCGTGCTGATGCTGCTTGGATGGGTGTTCGTGCCGGTGTACATGAGTTCAGGCGTGTACACCATGCCGGAGTACCTGAGGGAGAGGTTCGGGGGCCAGAGGATCAGGGTCTACCTCTCCTGCCTCGCCCTCCTCCTCTCCATCTTCACCAAGATATCCGTAAGCTCACTCAGTCCTTTTGTGGCATTTTTCTTGCCTGTAGATGTGTGTGTGAAGAATTCAAAACAAAGCCCAGATAGGAAATTTACATTTAGGTTAATTTTAACGTAGAAATGTACTTATTTGGGGTTGATTCATTATAGTTCCTACACCCTGCTCAACCATATTGTAGATTGAAGCTCTTTTTGAGTACATTTCACTGCAAATTGTCTTTTAAAGGAAGACTACCGTTAAATCTATCAAGCTTTGGCTGTGAGTTTTATTGTAGCATTGCTTGATGACCTATAAACTTATGCGATTACAACCTTCCTGATAAGTTTACTCTTAAAATATCCTGGCAACATACAGGCTGACCTGTACGCGGGAGCACTGTTCATCCAGCAGACGCTGAACAAGCAGGGTACAGAGTGGATGTACATCAGCATCCTCATCCTACTGGCCATAGCCTCCATCTTCACCATCACTGGTGGTCTCTCGGCTGTTATCTGGACGGACTTTGTCCAGACCATCCTTATGGTCGTTGGCGCCTGTATTCTCATGGGCATGTGTAAGTACTGAGCTTTGTATTCACCTAGTTGTGTTTTGTGGGGGTTGAGCTTTGCTCTTTCGGCCCGCCTCTCAACTGTTATCAACTGTTTACTAACTACTTTTTTTTTCCACACCACACACACCCCAGGAAGCCCGTAACAGCTGACTAACTCCCACGTACCTATTTACTGCTACGTAACAGGGGCGGGCATTCAGGGTGAATCTTTGTCCATTTGTTTCTGCCTGGTGTGGGAATCGAACCCGCGCCACAGAATTACGAGTCCTGCACGCTATCCACCAGGCTACCAGGCCACCCCCCCTCCCATGGATTTGTGTGTGTGTGTGTTTCTCTGTGCTCTATATCCCATGTACAGCCAGCGAACTTTCAGTCTACTGGTATACTTGTTCCAAAATCCTTTTTAGAGTGCTTGATTAATGATAAATGAGGAGGGGAAATTAGTGTGCGTGTATGGGAAAAGGACAGGAGTGAAGTGTTAGCTGGCTGTCACCTTATTGTGTGCTTGCCCTCTGCTAAGCCATTTCCAGTTATTTTCTTCTTGCAATTTTCTAAAGCTTTAAATGCGGTCGGCGGGTACGACGCCTTAGTGGAGGACTACTTCTACGCCATACCCAACAAGACCAGGTACTCCCTCCTCGATAACACCACCAACTGCGGAGAGCCTCCGGCCTATGCCATGCACTTCTTCAGATCCGTTAAACCCGGGGAGTCAGACCTGCCCTGGCCTGGCATGATCTTCGGCATCACCATCTCCAGCATCTGGTACTGGTGTACTGACCAGGTGAATAACCTTTCTCTTATCTTCAAAGAATTATCAATGAGCACACATTGCTCGTTCTTATGGGTAGTGAAATTGTGATAAACTATCTTTGTCTTGTTCCTTGCAAGAAACCTTCGAACATCTATCTTGTCAACGTAGATTGTTTTTATTTACTGAGATGGAATTGGGGGTGATTTGCATGTAGTCATTCTCAAGGGGAACTTAAGTCTACAGTGTTTTGTGTGGTCATAACGACTAGGTGTATCTCAGATCTCCAGAACATATAGTTTTCTCTCCATTCTTCTTGACATTATCACTAACCAGTGGATTTAAATTGAAGAAAATATAGAAACTGCCTCATATGGTCCAAATGGCCTTCTGTTGTTTCCTTTATTCTCACTGGATATGTTTATTTCCTTTTTCCACAATATCTCTATTTATTAAGTGCAAAGGTGTTCCATGTTAACCCAGAGAAACATTTAATGACGTACAGGTAACACACTCGCCCCTTGCCTCACAAGAGATTTGGTCTGGGTACGAGTCCTTGCCTGGAAAGATTGACCGGGCACCAGTCTTTAATTGTTAGCCCTTGTTCGTCCAGCAGTAATTATGTACCTGGTTTCTAAACAATTGGTGGGCTATTCTCTAGGGTAAACTAGTTAGGTAAGGCTTACCATGAGCTATGGGAAGAGAAAGCTCTCAGCCAGCTAACAGGAGTCAGAACCCGTCTGCTCCTGTGTGTAAACTAGTAGGGTAAGGCTTACCATGAGCTATGGGAAGAAAAGCTCTCAGCCTGCTAACAGGAGTCAGAACCCGTCTGCTCCTGTACCCTCCTGTGTGTAAAACTAGTAGGGTAAGGCTTACCATGAGCTATGGGAAGGGAAAGCTCTCAGCCAGCTAACAGGAGTCAGAACCCGTCTGCTCCTGTACCCTCCTGTGTGTAAAACTAGTAGGGTAAGGCTTACCATGAGCTATGCGAAGAGAAAGCTCTCAGCCTGCTAACAGGAGTCAGAACCCGTCTGCTCCTATGCTAAAAGAAAAATAAACTATGCTTACATTTGCATATTTGTCCTTCAGGTTATCGTACAGAGGACCCTCTCCAGCAAGAACATGACCTATGCTAAGGCTGGCTGCATCTTGGCTGCTCTCATCAAGTTCCTGCCAATGTTTATGCTGGTCTTCCCAGGGATGGCCGCCAGGATCCTCTATACAGACAAGGTGGCCTGTGTGGATCCTCAAGAGTGCAAGATGCACTGTGGTAGCGAATCGGGATGCACCAATATTGCTTATGTTCAGCTCGTCCTTCACTTACTGCCTCCAGGTATGCTAACAAGAGGATTGCCCAGAAAGCACACAATGTAATTACATTTTTAAAGAGTGTTACATTGTACAACAATGTAATATTTAAAATAACAATGGTTACATTGTGCATTTCCTCTCTTATCCCCTAGGAAACCTTATATATATTCAAGGAAATTATTACTTTAAAAACAATAATAATAATCAAGGGAACTACAGAAGGCCTATTGGTCATTATGTTGCAGCTCCTATTTATATCCACCCTAACTCATATTTATATATTTATACCAACTTGTCTTGTCCTTTATCACCTCACACACACCTATTCAATCCCACCGCTGCCACCATTTATAACAAACCAATTTCTGTATACCAACTATTTATAACGTGTCTTGTCCAACACAACCACACAGACACCTATGCTATAACAATGCTGCCACCATTCACTGGGATAGAACATCCATTCCCCACTAGAACAAAATGAACTATTATATTGGTAAGCATTAGTTTGGAAAGCCTTACAGAAGAATCCAAAGAAATGCGTAGTGGATTGTAGATAATTAGAATCAATAGATGTATTCTGATTATAGGTGCCTTTTTACCTAAAAGATAAATTGACCATGAATGGTTGCTTAGGGCAAATAGCATTAACTGCAGGCTAAATAAATATAGCAAATCAAAGGCAATATTATACTTGGACAACTTGGATTAGGTCTAAAGCAACTATGACATCTGTGTTAAGAATGGCTTGAGAGCGTTAACATTCTTAGTGCAGGGGTCAAAATATGTCAGGGATTAAATTACTAGAGGAGAGTGATGTCTAGGTATGTGGAAGAGAGCTGTGATGTCACTGACCATTCCAAAATGCTACCTGTGGTTCTGCCCTTCGAGCACCGAACTCTATACACCCTTCGATTAATTCTGTAATTAACAGATTCGTTAATAATGTTTAAAATTGTATACGCCATCTGGAAGAGAGATAGATATGGATATTATAAATCCATCACTGGAAATATAACATGCATCAACGGTGCTAAAACAAAGATATTTAACAGGCATTTTTGTAATAGCAAAAATGGACCACAAAAACTAAAGATAGATAACAAACCAATAGACTATGTATCTTTTTTTTTTCAAATACCTTCGTCTCTCAGTTTCTTGTACCTTAACTGCAGTCAAAAAGTTACATCAACAATATTAACATACACAAGGCTCTCAGAATTGAAGTGGAGTACAGTACTAAATACGCTGTTAATATTAGAATAGCAGAAATGGTGTACTTAGCATATATATAAGGTCTCTGATAGACTATCATGCACCTGGTTGACGCTCTTGCTAAGGATGCAGTAAATAAAGACAATGTTGAACGGAATCTTGAGTTATCAAATAGGTCCCTTAAAAGTGTCATTAGACGAGAACTCTTGGATGAATTTGAAGAAAGCAGAACAGTGCAAACTGGAACTAGCAGGTCCATTGTTCATCACAATGAAATGTGTCAAGTAAACATGTGTATATATGGATATGTATGTAAAACATGAAACAAAATCAGCAGATTAACAGACGTTGTCACAGCTCTAAAAAGACTTGGATACAAGTATCTCTGCCAGTTCGGCTTGTATAGGGATGTAGATGAAGTAAAATGCAAAGTGTCCGGACAAAGACGGGGACATACACTTGAGCATTATATCTTGGACTGTAATAAAATTGAGCTATTTAGAGATAAATCTAATCATCTAAATTTACGCTGTATGAAATGGCAAACCATCTTATTACTAAGGATAAAATATTTGAAATCCTTGCACTTTATCCATATTTCGCTTCCAGTAGATAAACGACATATGAGATTAAGAAGCAAGTAGTGTATTGTGAAGACTAATAACAATAAACAACAGCTCCCTTATGATCCTGTAATATCTCCATGGCTCAAACAATTATGTATTAGCGATAAGACCTATCATTAATGTATAATTAACTATAATACATAGCTATTAAAAAGGAACATTCTCTGAAACTAGCTGACATTATAATTATAAGGTGTGAGGGATAGATGAAATTGTTAATGTAATAATCTCCGTGAGGTTTGATAAAAGACCTTTTGTGCCCTCTGTAATCCTTTCTTTGCGCTACCACTCACAGGATGAATATGGGGTGCACATACAACTAGCTGCCTCAGGCGGAAAGAATCAAATCAATTATCAAATAAAGACGTACATGTTTTAATGAGCGTCTTTTATGGTACATAGAATTGCACAAAGCCTCATAGAATTGTACAAAGCCTCAAAGAATTGCACAAAGCTCTTACAATTAGGCGAGTAAAGAAATATAACTTATTTGATTATTATAATGTTGGTGCTGATGTACAACATGAGAAAACTCATTTTATAACGAGACGAGAATAGGTTCCAAGTGACATAATCAACGGGAACAGCAATTTCACAAATATAGATGTTGATTTACATCAAGATTTGTGTTAGTAATGCTTAAAGTTTTATATCCCTTCTGAAAACTTCAATATAAATGTTATCATGACACCATTTCAAGGAACATAGCTTATGTATAAACAAAGACATAGCTAAGATCACCGATGTCTGGACACTTGAAGGATACCATAACGACCAAGCCACACACCCACAAGATGAGGAGACGACGACGTTACCGTCCGTCCTGGACCATTATCAGTNCTGGGTGTTAGTCAGCTGTCACGGGCTGCTTCCTGGGGGTGGAGGCCTGGTCGAGGACCGGGCCGCGGGGACACTAAAAAAAAGCCCCGAAATCATCTCAAGATATATGGAAACAAATTAAATGAATATACACCGATATTTAGTTTACTAAAATAAACTCAATGTATATACACCGATATTCAGGACTAAAATACATTCGCTGATGTCAACCACACTATTGTGGAAATAAACATTTCATTCCCCTAGGCACCTGCAGAAGACTGGAACCGCTGATCCAACTGTGTGAGGCGGAAGCTCTTCCATCATGGGGTCGGCGATTCGAGTCACCTAGTGTCTAAGTGAATGAAATATTCGCCGATATTCAAAACCGGCCTCCAGAAATGATAGTACGTATTACTAGGTTATATGACCTATATGACTTATATACTATGTACTGACTGACTATGTTATATGACTAGGTACTATATGGATGGATCGTGCAAAAAAAGGAACTGTGGTACTCGCAAAAAAACAAAAACAATTGCTCTACTGGAACTCTAATAAGCAAAGCAAAAACTGAAGGATCCTAACATTATATACCCAACCTGTCGTAGGCCTAAATAACCACTCCCAAGCCTAATATATGCAATCTTACTCCTAATATAGTACATGTATTATATATTAGGCTTATGAAAAGTAGTAATTATCTAAACAAGGCACGAAACCCCTTAGACCTGTAGGCCTAGGAAAAGTTATGTTTATTTGTTCCTTTCTTTCTTGGGCCCACCTAACCAAATTAATAGTTTACCGGGAACTATTAACCGAGAAGTGAGGCACACCTTTGTGTATGTAGCACGGGCTATGGTGAGCCCGTAGTGGACTTACCTGGCACAGGAGCGGAGCTGTAGGTGTGCTGCTACACCGAAAAGCGAGGCACACCTCACCTCAGTGTATATACACCAAGAAGCGAATCACACCTCAGTGTGTATATACACCGAGAAGCGAATCACACCTCAGTGTGTATATACACCGAGAAGCGAATCACACCTCAGTGTATATATACACCGAGAAGCGAATCACACCTCAGTGTATATACACCGAGAAGCGAATCACACCTCAGTGTGTATATACACCGAGAAGCGAATCACACCTCAGTGTATATACACCGAGAAGCGAATCACACCTCAGTGTGTATATACACCGAGAAGAGGTTATATATTCCGGTCATGTGAGCTCTAAACGTCAGTATCCTACAGGTGGTCGCGGTGGGAGGGTCGCTGCTCCTCCTACCCTTGTGATTCTCACCTAGCGAGCCCTCTCTGAGAAAGCGACATGGCTCCAAGGGATGAAGGAGTGCGTCTCCAATGGGAGGATATACTCGTCTTGGTCCTCTACTTCGTGTTCGTGCTCGCAGTGGGGTTAATTGTAAGTAAATTTCCTGTTGGTGTGTACTGTTAAGGATCGAGCTTCACCTCCTAGGCCCCGCCTTTTGAAAGAGAAAAAGTACGTTCCATATCCTTGCTGAAAAGTCTGTGGCTTGAATATGTGTTAATGCCGTCGTCTCTATAATGTTGCAGTGGTCTGTCGAGCATTTCTCCACAGTGTTGACATTTCCTCTCATCTTCCGGAACCTGTAAGCCTATTTCCCATGCACATGGGTATCCAAACCTGATGCGATGTAAGTGTACTTCTATTGTTCTACTGCTCCCTTTCATCAAACTAAGTGGTTCGTAGTTGGTTGAATTCTTGTACCAATCCGCAGATCTTCACTGAGTTGTTTTTTTACTGCCATTTGTATCATGCATTCACTGAATTTCAAAACATTCATTCGCAGTTTAATTATGTATCCAGTGACAGTTGTGTTCTAAATTTATTTATGTACAAGAAGGTACATTGTGTTGTGAGTATATAACATTGATGTTCTTATATTCTTGCAAACTAAATATTGTATATTAATTGTACAATAATATCACTACAAATGTTACTGTAAATATTACTGTTCAGAGTATAATAGTATTGTAATTATAAACTTATAAATACTTGGTTACCCGAGTTTACCTGAGAGCCACTAACACTAGTGGCCTCGACGAGGACAGGAAGCCGGCGGCTTGGTGAATGTCCCCCCCATTTGCCTTGATAATCTTTTCCAGTTGTACTTTAAAGGTTAAGAGAGTTTTAGCAGTTACGGCTTCGGCGGGTAGGCTGTTCCATTGGTTAATAACCCTGTGGGTGAAAGAGCATCTCCTGATATCAGTCCTACATTGTGGTTTGTTGAGCTTGAAACTGTTGTTCCTTGTTTGTGTTGTCTTATCTTTTGAAGAAATTTTCCGGATCAATATCCTGCATAAGAAATATTGCCGGAACAACCGTGCACATCTTCAAGAGGAAACTAGATTTATTCCTCCAAGGAGTGCCGGACCAACCGGGCTGTGGTGGGTATGTTGGCCTGCGGGCCGCTCCAAGCAACAGCCTAGTGGACCAAACTCTCACAAGTCAAGCCTGGCCTCGGGGCCGGGCTTGGGGAGTAGAACTCCCAGAACCCCATCAACCAGGTATCCTCCAAATTCTTTAGTATTTTAAAAGTTTCAATAAGGCCCTGTCATGCCTGGTTTGCGGTGTTGTTAGCTCTGTGGCCGTCAACCATTCCTGATCCATGAGTTGACTTAGCTATGGAGTGATTTTTGTTGCCCGGTGTTGCACTTTCTTCAGAGCAGGTATATCCTTCTGAAGATGGCCTCCATGCTTGGATACAGCAATCCAAATAGGGCCGCACCAGAGATTTATACAGTTGAATCACTACCTTCTTGTCCTTGAAGTCGAAGGTACGCTTGATTATTCAAAGTGTTTGGTTATCCTTTTTGACTGCTGTCTAACTTTCATTGAATGGTGGAGTTTGACTCCAGGGTACAGTTTTTTCATCAATCTGCTGTAATGTAATGTTATTAATTTGGTTGTTGTGGCGTGGGTTGTTATGCCCCACATGCAGGGTCTTGCATTTGTTAATATTAAAAAGCATTGGCCAGTTATGTGACAATTTGTGGTAGGGAACTATGAGGGTAAAATGCCAAGCCACTGCGACTATATAGCACTGGGAAGGCGTCAGGATAAGGATTCGGGGGGCAGGAAAGGTGCCCAACCACTTGGACGGTCGGGGATTGAACGCCGACCTGCATGAAGCGAGACTGTCGCTTAACTGTCCAACCCAAGTAGTAAGGTAAGGTTAGGTTCCTGCAGATCTCTTTGTAAGGCTTCAACATCATTATTATTTCCCACTTTACCATAAATATTTGTCATTGCAAATTTATTGATGTGAGAAGTTTAGGATTCTAGAAGGGGATGGGGTTTCATGCCCCGCCCCCCCGAAAACAATGGGTATTTTGCCTATCTTCTTCTCCTCTGTATTTCACATTTCTGTGTATTCGTTAGGTGACGATGTTGGTAAACACGCTAAGTCTAGATAGCTGGTGTGGAAAGTTACACATGTTGGCTAAATATATGTGTAAACACCTGGCGAGCTTTTACCCCGTCCCTCAGCTCCTCTTTCAAAGACTAACTGAAGCGTGTAGACTTAAGGCCATGTTGTGGTGCACTGCTGGCCTTGATTAAGGCTTTTAATACTACCCGATAGTGAGGGAGGTCGCTACAGTTAGTTATTGGTTAACCAGCTAGTTGACTTCGGTTTTCAATATACACTATTGTAATCTAAAATAAACATTATATGGACAGTAGTTCGTTAGTCAACAATAAAATAACTGCAATCTACAAGATGACTACGAGGGAATGAGAGAGAGGACCTGCAAAACATCTCCTGGAGGGAGCTAATAGCTAGGTGAACATGACATGGAAGCATCATGGCCAAAACTTTAAGAAGGTCATCACGGAACTCCTTCAAAAATGTGTGCGAAAAAGGAGGAAGACACAAAAGGAAACCAGATGAATGACTCAGACAATAAACCAAGCATTAGTAACTAAGCAGAACCTCTGGAGAACGTACAAATTAGAATGGATAAATCAATGGTTAAAACGAGTGCTGCTAAATGGGAATGAATCTGACTGAAAAAAATGTGGAAAATTGGGGGAGGGGTACCACAGGGGTCCATTTTAAGGGCCGACCCTTTTTGTCATATACATCAATGACATGGATGAGAATATTACAAAC
>WNGS01000690.1:1928049-1950306 GCA_020271785.1 Procambarus virginalis | reverse complement strand
GGAAGGAATAAATAAAAGCAAAAGTGGGTAGCGGACGAGCAGAAATAAAGGCATAAGGAAATTAAATAAAGTAATTAAATAATGAAGAGTAACAGTAAACAGAAAAAGGACATAAGTAAACTTGACAAATAGTCACTGCTTTTATCATAAAAGCGGTGAAATTCTGTGGGGAAGGATACGCATTACCGTGCTCCACTGTCTAAACGACTAAGCGGCGCGCGTAGAGCGGGGTACTTGGGAGCGCAGGCGCGGCGCCTCTGGCTCGCCTCCGCCCCGCAGGTACACCACAAAACTCCCACCCTCCTCCCGGTGCTCCGTCGGAACCCGACGGAGCCGGTCACCAACACAAACCTAACCGAACCTAACCTAACTGATGCTTGGTTCGTCGTCTTTATTTGGCGTCACCAGCTCTTCATTTTGGCTAAATTTGTAATAAAAATATATTTTCAGATTAGACTTATGCCGGAGCAGCCGGCCCATCTCCATTATCCTAAGGTACAGTCCTGCCCGTGTTCCCCTCCACGCCTGCATGTGCGGCACCCAGTTGTAGTTAGGATTGTCCCCGGTGCCCGGCGTGTACCCAGCGCCTTTCCCGGCTGCTGATGTTCCGGTGGAAGTGGTTCCCGCCGATGATCCAGCAGCCGAAGGCTGAGCATGCTGAGCATGCCCCTGGGGGACAAGCACAGCTGCTGTTGTTCCGGCTGATGTGGCACCAGCCGATGGGCCAGCAACTGATGGCACAGCTGGTGGAGTGCCAAGCTGAGCCTGCCCCTGGGGGTCGAGCACAGCTGCTGTTGTTCCGGCTGATGTGGCCCCAGCCGATGAGCCAGCAACTGTTGGCACAGCTGGTGGGGTCCCAAGCTGAGCATGCCCCTGGGGGTCGAGCACAGCCGCTGTTGTTCCGGCGGATGTGGTCCCAGCCGATGTCTAGCAGCTGAGGGCACAGCTGGTGGTGTTCCAGCTGTGCATGCCCCTGGGGGCTAAGCACAGCTGCTGTAGTTCCGGCTGATGTGGTACCGCCAGCAGACGGCACAGCTGGCGGTGTTCCAGCTGAGCATGCCCCCGGGGGCCAAGCACAGCTGCTGATGCTCCGGCGGAGGTGGTCACAGTCGATGGTTCAGCAGCTGAGGGCACAGTGGGTGGTGTCCTATTATTAATTTTATTTTTCCATTATTAGTTTCTTGTTATAAGTTATTTATTATTTATTTCTTTAATTTTATAATTTTATTGTGTTGTTGTTCTAAGTCCCATCTATATAAATTTGTTATCCTATTGCTTACTTTACTTCCCAGCCGACGATCCAGCAGCTGATGGTTCAGCTGGCGGTGTTCCGAGCGGAGCATGACACTGGGGGCCAAGTAAAGCTGCTGTTGTTCCGGCTGATGTGTTCCCAGCCGATGATCCAGCAGCCGACGGCACAGCTGGCGGTGTGCCAGCTGAGCATGCCCTGGGGGCCAAGCACAGCTGCTGTTGTTCCGGCCGCTGAGGTCCCAGCCGATGATCCAGCATGCCGTTGGCACACCTGGTGGTGTTTATTACCAGTCCCGGCTTATGTGGTCCCAGCCGATGATCCAGCAGCTGACGGCACAGCTGGCTGTGTGCCAGCTGAGCATGCCCTGGGGGCCAAGCACAGCTGCTGTTGTTCCGGCTGATGAGGTCCCAGCCGATGATCCGGCATGCGGATGGCACACCTGGTGGTGTTTATTACCAGTCCCGGCTGATGTGGTCCCAGCTGATGATCCAGCAGGTGACGGCACAGCTGGCGGTGTGCCAGCTGAGCATGCCCTGGGGGCCAAGCACAGCTGCTGTTGTCCCGGCTGATGAGGTCCCAGCCGATGATCCAGCATGCCAATGGCACACCTGGTGGTGTCCCAGCTGTGCACGACCCCGGGGGCCAAGCACAGCTGCTGTTGTTCCGGCTGATGTGGTACCAGCCGATGATCCAGCTACTGATGCCACAGCTGGTGGCGTTCCGAGCGGAGCATGACCCAGGCGGCCAAGCACAGCTGCTGTTGTTCCGGCGGAGGTGGTCCCAGCCGATGATCCAGCAGCTGACGGCACAGCTGGCGGTGTTCCAGCTGAGCATGCCCCTGGGGGCCAAGCCCGGCTGCTGTAGTTCCAGCTGATGTGGTCCCAGCTGATGGTCCAGCAGCCGCAGGCTCCGCTGGCAGTCTTCCAGAGGAGCGTGCCCTTGCCAGCTGCTGAGGTCCCAGCCGATGATCCAGCGGCTGATGGCACAGCTGAGGGTGTTTCACCTGAGCATGCCCTGGGGGGCCAGGACCAGTTCTGGATGTCCTGGCTGAAGATTTTCGCGCAGCTGCAAGGTCCAGTTGCCGAGGCTGCAGATGGCGTGTCCCAAACGAGGATCTTCACGAGGGAAGAAGGGAAGTAAGCATTTTCTAACCATTCTTGCTAATAATTTTGTTACAGTTCTCATTCGTCTTGTCGAGCATAAGTGGTTCTGCAGTTCCATGCCACTTACCCCCCTCTTGCCTTGGCCTGTTGGCGTCCCTTAGTACTTCCCGCTTACACGGGGGCCAGGCACAGCTGCCGTTGTCCCGGCTGGTGGGGTACCACCCGATGATTCAGTGGCTGCTGGCCCAGCTGGTGGTGTTCCAGCTGGGCATGCCCTGGGGGGCCAAGCACAGCTGCTGTTGTCCCGGCTGGTGTGGTCCCAGCCGATGTTCCAGTAGCTGATGGCACAGCTGGTGGTGTTCCAGCTGGGCACGCCAGGGGGCCAAGCGCAGCTGCTGTTGTTCCGGCTGAGGTGGTCACAGCCGATGGCCCAGCTGGTGGTGCCCCAAGCTGCGCATGCCCATGGGGGCCAGGCACAGCTGCTGCTGTTCCGGCCGATGAGGTACCAGCCGAGGATCCAGCAGACGATGGCCAAGCCGCTGGTGTTCCACCTGAGCAGGCCCCTGGGGGCCAAGCGCGGCTGCTGTTGTTACAGCTGAGGTGGTCCCAGCCAATGATCCAGCAGCTGATGGCCCAGCTGGTGGTGTCCCAAGCTGAGCACGCCCCTAATGCATTTTCTCTCCTTTTAATAATAAATTTGTTACAGTTCTCATACATCTTATTGAGCGTAAGTGGTTCCGCAGTTCGATTCCACTTAACACCCTCTTACCTTGGACTGTTGGCGTGCCATAGTATCTCCCCGCGGCATAGCGATATGGACTTCGCTGCACTCTGGCAGTCTTCGGAGCCACCTGCAGTCCACTGGCTGAACTGTGCTTCAACATCATCATCATCACCATCATCTTATTAAATTTAATTTGATAATTTATGTAAAATACTTATATAAATGATATTATATATAATTTATTATTGGTACTGGCCGTGCCGGTGCCTACCAACTCTCGACGCAGCCCGCTCAGCTATGCCTGGGACTTTATTCAATCCTACCTATTCCTGCCTTCCGGACAGGTGTCGCAGCCAGTATCCCACTCTCGCAGCCTAAGTCGACAGCAGTATACAGTACTTTGATGCGGTTCCACGCACCTGTGCCTTTGCTCTTCATGTTAACTCTGCACACCAGCCCTTGCCCACCCTTACTGCTTTATTACTTCCAGACCCACAACAGAACGAGGACGACGAAAACCTGTGATGATCGTGGAAGGCGCAGTGGGGCTATGAACGGTGGACCACGGCTCTCATGCCCACCGTGCGAGGTATACTGGGAGGCATCCGACTCCCTTCTAAGCAGACACCTCCACTCCACACCCGAGGGGCTCACCACAGCGACAACGACCGACTCGGGGTCGACCCTGGAGAGTCGGCCTCGGAGTGGACAGCGTCCACATTCCCACACCCGCCCTGGGGCCAGCCATCCAGGACTGGTCTCTGCGAAGGTGGGCTACTACGACGAAGATAAACACGGAAACAACCAGTCATTCCCCACGGTGACAAGCGCTGCCTGCATGGAGTACAAACCCGGCAGTATGTACTCCTCCCAGTCCACAGTGGGGGGCTATTCCCGCCTCCCCGCTCCACGGCTCGTCAAGATGGTACTCCGCCGGCCCACCAAGCGAGCTGCGTCTCCTCGCAGCATCTGCCAAGTAGACCCGGAAAGGTACCTTTTTCAGTCTGGGTCAAGGAAGACCGACTGTTTTTTAATGGCCTCTCCGGGCATACGGGCACACTTACGGCCACAGTAGCGAGGAGACCCACAATAGAATGAGGACGACGAAAACCTGTGATGATCGAGGAAGGCGCAGTGGGGCCACGAAAGGTGGACCACAGCTCTCATGCCCACCGTGCGAGGTATACTGGGAGGCAACCGACTCGCTTCTAAGCAGACACCACTCCACACCCGAGGGGCTCACCACAGCGACAGCGACCAACACGGGGTCGACCCTGGGGAGTCGGCCTCGGAGTGGATAGCGTTCACATTCCCGCACCCGCCCTGGGGCCAGCCGTCCAGGACTGGTCCCTGTGAGGGCGGGATACTACGACGAAGATATACACCGGATCGACAGTCATTCGCCATGGTGGAAGCGCTCCCTACTGGAGTCCAATTTCGGCAGTAGGCCCCCCTTCCAGGGCATAGACGGCGGGCCACCCCGCCTTACTGCCCAGGGACCGTCTAGTTGCCGCTCCATATGCTTCCAAGCAAGCTGTGTCTGCTCGCAGCATCTGCCTAGAGGACTCGGATTGGTACCTTTTTCAGTCAGGATACCATGAGTATTTTAATGGCCTCTCCGGGCATCTGGGCACGCTTACGGCCACGTAGCAAGTAGTCATGCTGCTATTTTCTTTTTTTTCGGAATTATCTATTTGAGCTCACTTTGTTTTCTTAGGTTCATACCAACTATAGGATTTTAATTAACCATTACTAAGCTAATTATCCTCAAGTTCATTTTACTTTATGATTATTATTTTTCTTATTATTTTTTATTTTACATTTATATTGTCAGTCTCTACTGATTTTTTGTTTTTTTTTATTTTATCTAACTTCTGTGTCCTTCCTGGCTATCTATTGGATCTCTATTTTACTTCTAAATTGTTACTATTTTATTGTATTTGCTTTTATTCTTGTGTTTTGCTATATCATGTATCTTGTATCGTGATCCCTCTGCATCTCTATGCACACTGATATTGATCCTGATCAAAATCTTCTGTCTCATATCTACACCAACCAGCACATTGATCATCATTATTGCAAGTATTTCACAGCACACCAGGCTAAAAACAAACTCCAAAATAACACCTGTTTATCAGTTTACAACCAAAATGTTAGATCACTTGGTAAACATTTTGACGATTTAAATGCATTACTCACAGCACTAGGTACTAACTTATCGTTCATTATTCTAACAGAAACTTGGCTAAATAAAGACTATACCCAACTCTACAACTTAGCTGGTTATAAAGCCATTCATAACTGTAGGCCAAATAAAAAAGGTGGTGGCACAGCTATATATTACCGAGATACATTTATCTGCAACAGTATTATTAGTGACAGAGATGACTACTGTGAATATACTTTTGCTCAGTTTACAATTAAATCCCTTAAATCCTCATTGACTATTGGAGCCATCTATAGATTTCCCAATACTAACATAGCTTCTTTCTCAGACAACCTAAGTAATCTTATTATAAACAACAATCTCAACAAAACCACATCATTCTGGGAGGAGACTTTAATATTGACCTGGGTCAACAAAATTGCTCTCAAGTTGACTATTTCCTTAACAGCATGAACTCCTGTATGCTAATCCCCACAATCACCAAACCTACCCGAGTCACTCAAACATCAGCCACTACCTTGGACCACATATGGACAAACATAACAGCTCCCCTTGTATCTGGTATAATCTACGACAGAACAACTGACCACTATCCTACCTTTCTCATAGCGAACATGGACATAACACCACCAAAAAGCAAGAAACTTTCATTTAGGCTACACAGTGAATCAGCTTTGGGCAATCTTACAGATGCATTTCACAATATTAACTGGGATTCTGAATTCAATAATACCCAGGATATAAATTCATTAGCTAACCTCTTCCTCTCCAAAACTCTAAGCCTCTACAACCTTCATTGTCCCCTTCTTACCAAGCAAGTAACTGACAAAAGATTAAACAATCCATGGCTCACAAGCGGCATTCTCAATTCAATCAACAAGAAACATGAATATGAAAAGAAACTTAGGATTGGCCTAGTTTCAAAGGAAGTAGCTAAAAGGTACTCATCAATGCTTACCAGTATCATAAGAAAGGCAAAACTTGCATATTATGTGAATAGATTCAATGAAGCAAAAGGCAACATGAAAAGCACTTGGAAAACCATCTCTAGTATCCTAGGAACTAAACAACACTCACATAACCAAATAAAACTCTACAAGGATGGGGATATACCGTCAACTGATTTAGAAATGGCAAATGAATTTAATAGTTTCTTTTCATCGGTTGGTGCTAATCTTGCCAGTAAAATCCCACAGACTCAGACACATATTAACACATATCTCTCAGGCAGCTATCCAAACTCTCTTCTCCTTTCACCAATCAGCCCGGAAGATGTTGTGTCCATCATACACTCTCTAAAAACAAAGGCAGGGAACACCAGTGAAATTCCGTCCATTGTATACAAGAGAGCCTCCCATGCCCTTGCCCCACCCATAGCCCTACTGTTCAACAAATCTATAGAGTGTCACACCTTCCCTGATATCCTCAAAAAAGCAAGAGTAACGCCAGTCCATAAAGGAGGCAATCCGGCGGACATAAACAATTATAGACCAATATCAAATCTACCCATTCTATCAAAAATATTTGAAAAAATTATTTACAAACAGCTCTATTCCTACCTCGTAAATTCGACATACTCAGCCCCTGCCAGTTTGGCTTCAGGTCCCAAAAGAGCACCAACGATGCAATCATTAGTCTCCTTGACGTAATCTACTCAGCACTTGACAAAAATGAGTTTCCGATTGGACTCTTCATTGACCTAAGAAAAGCCTTTGATACTGTTAATCACAACTACCTCTTACTTAAACTCCAGCATTATGGAATCCGAGGCCTTGCCCTTGACTACATCCGATCCTATCTTAGTGACAGACACCAATATGTAACTATCAATGAAACAACTTCTTCCACTCTACCAATTACCGTTGGAGTGCCACAGGGCAGTATCTTAGGACCTCTTCTATTTCTTATATATATAAACGATCTGCCTAATGTCTCTAATATTCTCAAACCTATATTGTTTGCTGACGATACTACTCTTATCTATTCAGACCTCAACCCACATACACTAAATAATGTTGTGAATAATGAATTAAAAAAAGTCCACTTATGGATGTCAACTAACAAACTAACATTAAACATCGAAAAGACTTACTACATCTTATTTGGAAGCAAATCATCAAATGCAATTCAGCTACAGATAGACAACATTAACATCAGTAATAAAAATGATGGCAAGTTTCTTGGCCTATTCCTAGACAAGAGACTCAACTTCAGCACCCACATTCAACACATAACTAAGAAAGTCTCTAAGACAGTTGGTATACTCTCCAAAATCAGATATTATGTTCCTAACTCTGCTCTCCTCTCTCTCTATTATGCTCTAATCTACCCCTATCTTAATTATGGTATCTGTGCATGGGGGTCTACCACTGCAAACCACCTTAAGCCCATCATCACCCAGCAAAAATCTGCTATCAGAATAATAACTAACTCTGCTTTCAGACAACACTCAGCTCCCTTGTTTAAATCCCTAAACTTGCTAAATATTAACTCCCTCCACACATTCTCTTGTGTCAACTACATCTACAAAACCCTGTTCTTAAATGCAAACCATGCTCTGAAACTCTCTCTGGACAGATGTAATAGGACCCATTATCACCACACCAGAAATAAATATCTCTTTGATATCCCCAGGGTCAAACTTAATCTGTGTAAACACTCTATGCAAATTAAGGGACCTAGTCTATGGAACTCACTCCCTAGTGAATTGAAAAACTGTAAAACTTTTGCCTTATTTAAAAACAAAACCAAAAAGTACTTAATTTCATCTTCTTAGTTTCCTACACTGAGCTTTATTTTTGCTCTGTATCTAGTGTTACCCAATCTCCTAATTCTTATGTATTTAACCCAAACAACCTTATCATTGTGTTCATTGCTGTCTTCCTTTATGTGCTAGCCATTTGCTGTATTGTGCCTACCAAATTTTGTCAACTACCATTCAAGCTTTCATTGCAATCAATCTTAGCTACCTAAGTGCTTTATTATACTGTACCTACAATTTTCTCTCTTCTTTTTTTTTCTTTTTCTTTTCTTGCCATGTAACTGTTATCATTTCTTTTTATAATTTTTGCTAGTATTTACCTACTAAAAATTTTCTTAGATTAAGGACCTGCCCGAAACGCTGCGCGTACTAGTGGCTTTACAAGATTGTAATTACCATATTATATATTCTCACATTCCCAATGTACCTTCTTGTATATGAATAAATAAATAAATAAATAAATATTTAGCAGCCAGCTTCCGCTCGCCCTTCGGGGGTGGGGGTTCCGCGCAGCTGGCCCTCACGGGATTGGGGTGCTCCGTCGGAACCCCCAAAGTGACAAGCCAAGAATACCAAGCTTTACAATTACCGTAAATGCTCAGGCAACTTTAAATTAGAGATGTCTCTTCAATGTATTTGATTACATTAATTCTACTTCTGTATATTAATTTATGGCTTTCACTAATCTTCATTAGTCACCATAATTAATTCAGCTCTATTTACCTATTTGTTATATTGAGCTATTATGCTTCTTCAGTTAAGGATTATCTAATTTAATCTTTTATGATTGTATTATTAATTAATTATTTATTTATTAAATAATTAATTATTATTATTTTAAAATTAAAATAAGTCCCCCACTCCGTGAGCGTTTTCTTCCAACCACAGAAATAGTCACTGCTTTTATCATAAAAGCGGTGAAATTCTGTGGGGAAGGATACGCATTACCGTGCTCCACTGTCTAAACGACTAAGCGGCGCGCGTAGAGCGGGGTACTTGGGAGCGCAGGCGCGGCGCCTCTGGCTCGCCTCCGCCCCGCAGGTACACCACAAAACTCCCACCCTCCTCCCGGTGCTCCGTCGGAACCCCCAAAAGGGGGGTGCTCCGTCGGAACCCCCAAAGTGACAAGCCAAGAATACCAAGCTTTACAATTACCGTAAATGCTCAGGCAACTTTAAATTAGAGATGTCTCTTCAATGTATTTGATTACATTAATTCTACTTCTGTATATTAATTTATGGCTTTCACTAATCTTCATTAGTCACCATAATTAATTCAGCTCTATTTACCTATTTGTTATATTGAGCTATTATGCTTCTTCAGTTAAGGATTATCTAATTTAATCTTTTATGATTGTATTATTAATTAATTATTTATTTATTAAATAATTAATTATTATTATTTTAAAATTAAAATAAGTCCCCCACTCCGTGAGCGTTTTCTTCCAACCACAGAAATAATGAATAGGCGGAGAAAGCGAAAAGTGTAGGCATTAACACGGAACGAGAAATAAGAAAATTAACTAATGCGTAAAATTAAATAGTAAATAAACTCTGGAAACTAAAATAAATTTATAGAAAACATTAATTAATTAATAAACTTTAAAACAATTAAACATTAATTAAATAAAGAACTAAAATTAAAATAAAGTAAATAAACTAAATGTAAAGCCAGGACATAAGTACCCTATAAGAGAATGAAAGGCAGAGACAGCAAAAAAAAAAAGGGGGGGGGGAAGGCAGAAACACAGAATAAGTAGGCAAGTAAAAAAAGAAATTGAGATAAAATAAAGAAAATAAAATTAAAATTAATAAGTCATAAGCTGGGAGACTGAATGTAGTAAAGGAAACGAATAAACGTAAAACTAACGGAAGAATGTGTAACAAACAGAATAAGGGCATAAGAAACTGAAATAACCATTAACAAAACAGGAGAAACGAATAATTGGGGGCAGGAACCGAAAGAGGGCATGAGTAAGATAAAATGCATAAGCGGGGGGGGAAGTAAATAAAGACTAATAGGAGCAGTACAACAGAGAAAAGTCACGATAAGGAAAACAATTACAAGTAACAAAANATCAATAGATGATACTGGAGATCTGTGGAGGTGCAACTGCACCCTGCGTGACGGGAGATGTTTCCCGTAAGCTCTGTATGCCCCGCCTACTTATATACCTTTTACATAATAATTTAACTTCCCTCACTGTTTAGGGGGCCAGAGGTCACGACCTCTCCGCAGGGTGCAGTCGCACCTCCACAGATCTCCAGTATCAGCTAATGATACTGGTAATGGCTCAAAAGGGCCACCATTTACGGGCTATTCATGCCCGTGCCACCTTTTGGGTGACTTAATCTTCATCAATCAATCAATGTAAGGGGGGGGGGGATACCCCTGACAGCTGAGTGGACAGCGCTCGGGATTCGTAATCCTACGGTTCCGGGTTCGATCCCCAGCGAAGGCGGAAACAAATGGGCAGTTTCTTTCACCCTGATGCACCTGTTCACCTAGCAGTAAATAGGGACCTGGGAGTTAGACAGCGGCAACGGGCTGCTTCTTGGTCCCCATTATCTCTTTCCTATCTTCGCCCTACCTTACACATGTGGGGTAAGTGGATAGGTGCTTGATGAATAGGTGCTTGAGTGTAGGTAAGTGGATAAGATGGTGCTCGATGAATAGGTGCTTGATGAATAAGGGCTTGATGAATAGGTGCTTGATGAATAGGTGCTTGATGAATAGGTGATTGATGAATAGGTGCTCGATGAATAGGTGCTTGATGAATAGGTGCTTGATGAATAGGGGCTTGATGAATAGGTGCTTGATGAATAGGTGCTTGAGTGTAGGTAAGTGGATAAGATGGTGCTTGATGAATAGGTGCTTGATGAATAGGTGATTGATGAATAGGTGCTCGATGAATAGGTGCTTGATGAATAGGTGCTTGATGAATAGGTGCTTGGTGAATAGGTGCTTGATGAATAGGTGCTCGATGAATAGGTGCTTGATGAATAGGGGCTTGATGAATAGGTGCTTGATGAATAGGTGCTTGATGAATAGGGGCTTGATGAATAGGTGCTTGATGAATAGGGGCTTGATGAATAGGTGCTCGATGAATAGGTGCTTGATGAATAGGTGCTCGATGAATAGGTGCTTGATGAATAGGTGCTTGATGAATAGGTGCTCGATGAATAGGTGCTTGATGAATAGGGGCTCGATGAATAGGTGCTCGATGAATAGGTGCTTGATGAATATGTGCTCGATGAATAGGTGCTCGATGAATAGGTGCTTGATGAATAGGGGCTCGATGAATAGGTGCTTGATGAATAGGTGCTCGATGAATAGGTGCTCGATGAATAGGTGCTCGATGAATAGGTGCTTGATGAATAGGGGCTCGATGAATAGGTGCTTGATGAATAGGTGCTTGATGAATAGGGGCTTGATGAATAGGTGCTTGATGAATAGGTGCTTGATGAATAAGGCTTGATGAATAGGGGCTTGATGAATAGGTGCTTGATGAATAGGGGCTTGGTGAATAGGTGCTTGATGAATAGGTGCTCGATGAATAGGTGCTTGATGAATAGGGGCTTGATGAATAGGTGCTTGATGAATAGGGGCTCGATGAATAGGGGCTTGATGAATAAGGGCTTGATGAATAGGTGCTCGATAAATAGGTGCTTGATGAATAGGTGCTTGATGAATAGGTGCTTGATGAAGTTCGAATGTCTTGTCCAGTTATGAAGTGCTCATCTTAGTGTTGGTAATGGTTGAGTGAGTTGATGCTTAGTGCACCGCCACAGAGGCGAAGAAAGGTACCGGTGTTTTGACAGAGGAAGCTGTTGTTGCTGGCGTTTGTCTGTGTTGTTGCTAACTGAACCACACCCTAGAAATTGAAGAGACGACGACGTTTCGGGCCGTCCTGGACCATTATCAAGTCGATTGTGACGAGACGAGGTTGTTGTTGTTTAAGATTCAGTTACTGGGAACAAAACGTTCCAAGTAGCACAGGCTATGGTGAGCCCGTAGTGAACTTACCTGGCACAGGAGCGGGGCAAGAAGCACGGGCTATGGTAAGCCCGTAGTGGACTTATCTGGCACAGGAGCGGTGTTGGCGGCCGAGATGAGATTGATTGATTGATAAAGATTAAGCCACCCAAAAGGTGGCAAGGGCATGAATAGCCCGTAAGTGGTGGCCTCTTTTGAGCCATTACCAGTATCAAGAGCTGATTCTGGAGATCTGTGGAGGTGCGACTGCACCCTGCGTGGTGACGGGAGATGTCTCCCCCCGAGATGAGTTGTTGTTGTTATAGATTCAGCTACTCGGAACAAGTTCCAAGTAGCACGGGCTATGGTGAGCCCGTAACTTACCTGGCACAGGAGCTGGGCAAGAAGCACGGGCTATGGTTAGCCTCGTGGACAGGAGATGTCTCCCGTGCCAAGATGAGGGAGGCAAGGGCATTATGTAAGCAAGAGAGAGAGAGAGGTGAGGATATGGAAATCTTAGAGGAAGATAACAGCAAGGCAATAGGTCCGTAAGGTAAGGTATAATAAAGGTGTAATGTGTTGCTGGTTAGGTTAGGTTGTCTGGTTTATGGCAAATTCAAGCCGGTGTTGTTGTTGTCCTAGACTGGAGCGTCGCTTCTGAAACCAAGCTCTCAGCATTCCTGGCACGCAGCCTGGGGGATGTTTTGTGTTTGTGTTCATCATTAATGGAGGTAGATACTTTATATATATATGGTCTGGCAGGACTGTCTCTCGAGGCTTTTATGGTTGATGGATTATTGTCTAAAGAAACAGAATTATGCATCTTACACTTTTTTTTTTTTGCTGTTGGGCTTAAGGCCTATTCATTAACTTATTATGGTCGCATTAACCCTACCTCTGTAGGGTTAATGCTACCATAATAGCTGACCAACCAGCAAGTATACTTTATATGTTCCTAATTTTTTTTGTTCTTGTGAAATGATAAAGCTTTTCATTACATTTTATATGATTTTATTTTGTTTAATTTTATGTAAAACTAACATAGAAATATGACCAAACCTAACCTACCTAACCTCTCTTAACCTAAACTGAACGAGTCCATCTAATTACCCAAAGCTTCCTATCATTACGTAAGTAATGAAGAACAACGATATATTTACTCACTATAATGTTGGTGCTGAATGTAGAACACACAAAAAAACATATTTTTACTCTGAAATAATATAATTTTATAACGAAATTGGGTCCATCTAATTACCCAAAGCCACAACATTGTCGCTCGGATCGTCGACTTCCTGTGGCGTCACCTGCAACTTTGTTTCGTTTAATTTCGTTATAAAATTATATTATTTCACAGTAAAAATATGTTTTTTTTTCTTGATACAGTAGCTCAGTTAAGTTTCATTTAATATGATTTAGTTGCTTAGGCCACTTATTTTTGGCACCAGTTTTATAGTAAACCTTTTTCATTCTCCTTTTGCGCTTCTAATGCGGATTCCATTAGTGCTGCATATTCTAGTACTGATCTGACATAGATTATTGTAGATGCTGAAGGTTTTAATCTCTTGTATATAGATCTTGTTCTAATATTATTATAACTGTACAGTCTAACTCTTTTATGTAACTAGTCACAAGAAAAAAATAATACTAAATAAAAGGAGGGACAATTGTTGGTTACATATGTACTAGGGGGAGTTTACACAATATGTAAACCCATAATGGTAAGTCCAGACTGAAGGCGGTGAAGGGATAACTGACCTAAAAGATGTGTTTGTCCTCCCACAGTCTTCCTGGAGAACCAAACGGGGCAGCATCTCCGGCTACTTCCTCGCCTCCCGTAACATGCACTGGATACCCGTAAGTCTCTCTCTCTCTCTTTCTCTCTCTCTCGTAACTAAACATTTCTCCCAACACTCATTAGGTCTTCAGCTTCATAAGCCTTAAGATCATTTCCTGAATACCCATAAGTCTGACTCGTCTTTCTGATCCAAACAAGCCGTGAAATAATTTGTTTCCAAGCTTTAACACGAAATAAATAAAAATTCTTATATATATCAACTTTACACAATCAAATAACAAAATTAAGAACAAATATCACTGAATACTGCATAAGCATTTTGTGTCGACTCATTTCAATTGCATACGCATTTTCGTTGTACCTATCAGTAGAGTGTGATATCATGAGTCTTATCAGGCACTGACATTTACGAGTGAGGCTGATATGCAAGATAAGTGCAAAGCAGCTCATTAGATTACGCCTATAGTGATTAGATCAAGTCAATATCTACGCAGTAAGTTTATCATACATGCTTCACTCTTCCCTTTAACATACTGCTCTGTCTTAGAGTGATAACTGATGTACATATTAATGGTTCGCACTGATGCTTCTATATCTACACTGATGACCCCATTGATGCTCCTACACCTCCACTATAGCATCTCCTGACCCCACCTCCCTCCTGCTCCAGGTGGGCGCGTCACTATTTGCCAGCAACATCGGATCTGGCCACTTCATCGGGTTATCAGGGTCCGGCGCTGCCTCTGGCATCGGGATCGGCGCCTTCGAACTCAACGTAAGTCTGCCTTGCAAAGATTGATTGATTGATGAAGATTAAGCCACCTAAAAGGTGGCACGGGCATGAATAGCCCGTAAGTGGTGGCCCTTTTGAGCCATTACCAGTATCATTAGCTGATACTGGAGATCTGTGGAGGTGCGACTGCACCCTGCGTGACGGGAGATGTCTCCGTGCCTTGCAAAGTTCCCGTTTTCTAATTGTATTAACATTTACCAACGGATTTCGCAACCTCTAGGATTCTATATTTTTAAATCTAAGAAAAATGAACAAAGACTTATATATAAAATGAAATTTAGCATTATATTTGTGAATATCCAATAATCAATATTAAACCAAAAGGCCTGAGTAGGCCTACCTGTTGCTTTATACTAGTATCATTCAGTGTTGACCAAAACTCTCTATTCCCTCTTCTAAAATAAATACCACAGAAGCATGGTGTGTGCTCCAGCATACAACCTGTCCTCTAAGAAATAACGTCGCTTTTCACTCGTATGGGCTACGGCCAAAAATTGTCGTACTAGTAAATGGAAGCGGCTCCCGAAAGTGGCGTACTGTCCAGTTTTCTGTTTTTTATCTTCTGGCTTAGGCTGTTAGGTTAGGAAAGGACACTTTAATATCAATATCTGGAGGGTTATTAAGGCCACACTAATGTTCACTGACCAACTAGCAAGTATACTTTAGTCCCGGACATTGTCCAGAACTAAATCCATAATGTATATACACCGAGAAGCCACATACACCGCTTGGTGTGTATGTGACCCTGAGAAAAGACAAGTGTTCATCAGCCCAGTGTGATGTTGATGACCTGAACACATGGAAGGTTTGTTAAGCACTGGCGTTCAGGGAAAAGTGGTCAACTACTCTCCAACCATGCTTGGAGAGTGGTTTGTTAAGCACAAAAGTAACGTTCTATACACTTTCAGGCCATCTTCGTGCTGATGCTGCTTGGATGGGTGTTCGTGCCGGTGTACATGAGTTCAGGCGTGTACACCATGCCGGAGTACCTGAGGGAGAGGTTCGGGGGCCAGAGGATCAGGGTCTACCTCTCCTGCCTCGCCCTCCTCCTCTCCATCTTCACCAAGATATCCGTAAGCTCACTCAGTCCTTTTGTGGCATTTTTCTTGCCTGTAGATGTGTGTGTGTGTGTGTGTGTGTGTGTGTGTGTGTGTGTGTGTGTGTGTGTGTGTGTGTGTGTGTGTGTGTGTGTGTGTGTGAAGAATTCAAAACAAAGCCCAGATAGGAAATTTACATTTAGGTTTATTTAACGTAGAAATGTACTTATTTGGGGGTTGATTCACTATAGTTCCTACACCCTGCTCAACCATATTTGTTTTTTTTGAGATATATACAAGAGTTGTTACATTCTTGTACAGCCACTAGTACGCGTAGCGTTTCGGGCAGGTCCCTGGAATACGATCCCCTGCCGCGAAGAATAGTTTTTTCATCCAAGTACACATTTTACTGTTGCGTTAAACAGAGGCTACAGTTAAGGAATTGCGCCCAGTAAATCCTCCCGGCCAGGATACGAACCCATGACATAGCGCTCGCGGAACGCCAGGCGAGTGTCTTACCACTACACCACGGAGACTAGATATTGTAGATATTGTAGATTGAAGCTCTTTTTGAGTACATTTCACTGCAAATTGTCTTTTAAAGGAAGACTACCGTTAAATCTATCAAGCTTTGGCTGTGAATTTTATTGTAGCATTGCTTGATGACCTATAAACTTATGCGATTACAACCTTCCTGATAAGTTTACTCTTAAAATATCCTGGCAACATACAGGCTGACCTGTACGCGGGAGCACTGTTCATCCAGCAGACGCTGAACAAGCAGGGTACAGAGTGGATGTACATCAGCATCCTCATCCTACTGGCCATAGCCTCCATCTTCACCATCACTGGTGGTCTCTCAGCTGTTATCTGGACGGACTTTGTCCAGACCATCCTTATGGTCGTTGGCGCCTGTATTCTCATGGGCATGTGTAAGTACTGAGCTTTGTATTCACCTAGTTGTGTTTGTAGGATCGAGCTATTAGCTCTTGGCCCCCGCCTTTCTAACCAATCTATTTTCCCTATTATGTCTACAACATATACGTTGACACACACACACATCCCAAGGAAGCAGCCCGTAGCAGCTGTCTAACTCCCAGGTACCTATTTACTGCTAGGTAACAAGAGCATCAGGGTGAAAGAAACTCTGCCCATTTTGTTTCTGCCATCACCGGGGATCGAACCCAGACCCTAGGATTACGAGCCCAGAGCGCTGTCCCCTCAGCTATCAAGTCTCCCTGTGTGTGTGTGTGTGTGTGTGTGTGTGTGTGTGTGTGTGTGTGTGTGTGTGTGTGTGTGTGTTAACAAATGTTTTATTAAACAGTTTGCAGCCTAGCTTCGGCTCATCGCGTTATGTCTGTTATTGCCAAGTGTTTATATGACCAACAATTTGTACCTCAAGCCATACATACACCCCTAACTCCGTCAACACTAATGCCACAGACAGCGGCCCAAACAAGCGAAATAATGATCACAGTTGCCAATCTAATTCATGTTAGCTTCTGGCTTACTTTACTGGGTAGTAACACTAACATTGTATTTATAACCTAACTAATGTCATCAATCAGAAGATTTGGGGACATAACCACATAACTTAGAAGCTTGCGTTCTTAAAATAACCACGTAACGTTCACAGCTAATAAATGCAACTATTCAATAAAACTATTTCTATTCATAACGCTACTTTACTAATGTCCCTAGTTGCAAACAAATCTAGTTTTCATGCTAACCTTACTAACACATCTCTGGGCGCGGTTCTCCGAAGCCTTCAGTGCCGTTGGCGGGTACGAGGCGCTGACGGTGGACTACTTCTACGCCATACCCAACAAGACCAGGTACTCCCTCCCCGATAACACCACCAACTGCGGAGAGCCTCCGGTCTACGCCATGCACTTCTTCAGATCCGCTAAACCCGGGGAGTCAGACCTGCCCTGGCCTGGCATGATCTTCGGCATCACCATCTCCGGCATCTGGTACTGGTGTACTGACCAGGTGAATACTTCATAGTCTCGGGTTCAGTAGAAGGAGAGCTTTGCTAAGGATTCGCTGTCTAGTTTGGCAGGGCCGACATGGCATGGCTAGAACGTCTTCACAGTTTGTGTATGGGTTTTTATAAGCATTCTGGATGTATAATTTTGTTTTCATTAGATTACGTTATCTTTTCGATGATATTGTCTGCTTATTGCTTATTGTGTACATATTTAGGAAGTCCCTTTGACACACATCAGTGCTAATGTTGAATAATCATGCCAGCCAAACACTTCTCAGCTGTAAAAGGAATAATGCACCTTCGGCTATCGCTGTTCCGGAAAAAAACGCTTCCTAAATGTCCACAACACATAACATGTCTGCATGTCCTAGATACTTATATATATGTCCCGCTACATGTCCTGGATACTTCATATATGTCCCGACTCACAAACAACTTTTTCTCCCGTTTTCTGTAACTCCACATACGCACGCCACTGTCATATCTCCTGTAGCCATCAGCGAAGTAGGGGGCTACGACAGGCTGGTCACAGACTACTTCCACGCCGTGCCATCCAAGGTCATCTACGACAAGAACGGCGAGGTCTGCCCTAACAGTATACCCCCAGCCTATGCCATGAACCTCTTCCGCCCCATCACAGGGTCTGACCTGCCCTGGCCGGGTATAGTGTTCGGCTCCTCCATCGGCTCCATCTGGTACTGGTGTACCGACCAGGTATATCTAAAACTCATACCAAAGTATCCAGACGTGCTCTACTAATTATACTAATTAGTGTGTTATGCTAATGATCTTGTGCTAACTGATGTAGACTATGGACGCGCTCTTCTAATTATACACGAGTACACACAGAAATCACACTAAAGTGATATTAATATATATATATAATATATATATATATATATATATATATATATATATATATATATATATATATATATATATCAGAAATCAACCAGGGCTGTGAGGGGGCGAGAACCCACGATCAAGGCATTGCCAACCGCAATGTCTATATAATGATATATATCTCTCTTATACACGGGTATGTTATACTAGTGATATGCTATGAGTGTCTCCTAGACATACCTCATTATTGTGATATCATTATGTATAATGGTCAGATATATGAATAAAAGTCGTATGTACATTTACATAGCTGGAAATCAATTATAATTTGATGAACCTATACGTATCTAATGGTTAGTTTTGTCATCTTTAATCAGGTGCGAATTATAATGAACGTCACGTTAGTCTTGTGACATGACAGAGGGAAGTGCTAATATTTAATGGCCACATACAATCCTCAAATCTAAATCCGCTCAGCAAAATTGTCAACATTTCTCATAATTCAACAGTTTGGGTTCACCTCTTAGTTCTGTAGCGAGTTAATCTTATACTCGCTCCATTATCTCATTATCTTCATAGCATAACTAATTACAGAAGCTTCAATCCTTTCCCCAATTACAGGTAATACTCTCCTCACCTTGTTGGAGGAAGCTGAGGTGTAATCACCATATAACCCAGTGATGTCAGAACAGCAAACCAGTACAATCTCTAGTCAAGAATGTAGTACTCGGCTTGGGCAGTTCTAGTCGACCCAAGACGCTACAGCTTCGACACAGAGCAGACAGCAGACTACGACCGCATCCAGCTGCAACGCTCTCGCTCCCCGAGTTCAGACACTCGCAATTCCCAATCGAGCCGCCACGCTCTCCCGCATAGAGCTCCACGACTCCGGCCTCACTCAGCTCTCTGCTCTGCTCCAGGCTTCGTCTCAACGTCTACGACACTGCTGTATCCAGGACTACTAAATAAATATGAAACTGTCAGATGAGTAAGTAACTCTCGCAGTGCAGCAAGCTGTAGTGATGAAAATGCCAAGATGATCGCGGTGAAAATCATAGCTGTGGCGAGGGTGTTGGCAGCGTTCCGTGACAGGTGGCAGCGGTCCACAGCAAGCAACAGCAGGAGTGAAGGTCCAGTGAGAATCCATGTTGTAGTTCATCGTGGCTGGGTATCGTCGAAACTCTGGGGTCACCAATGTAACGTTCGTTTATGTTACGTTGTTGAGTTGATTAGATACACAGTGTTTTTAGTGAGTTTCATATTTATTTAGTAGTCCTGGATACAGCAGTGTCGTAGACGTTGAGACGAAGCCTGGAGCAGAGCAGAGAGCTGAGTGAGGCCGGAGTCGTGGAGCTCTATGCGGGAGAGCGTGGCGGCTCGATTGGGAATTGCGAGGGTCTGAACTCGGGGAGCGAGAGCGTTGTAGCTGGATGCGGTCGTAGTCTGCTGTCTGCTCTGTGTCGAAGCTGTAGCGTCTTGGGTCGACTAGAACTGCCCAAGCCGAGTACTACATTCTTGACTGGAGATTGTACTGGTTTGCTGTTCTGACATCACTGGGTTATATGGTGATTACACCTCAGCTCCCTCCAACAAGGTGAGGAGAGTATTACCTGTAATTGGGGAAAGGATTGAAGCTTCTGTAATTAGTTATGCTATGAAGATAATGAGATAATGGAGCGAGTATAAGATTAACTCGCTACAGTTCATTTAAGGCATATTTCTCTTCGGTATTTATGTCAATGGATTCTTTCAAGAGCTCGTCAGTGGTCTTCTTGGCCATGGGCGGATTCCAAACGTAATCGATTCCAAAAGAGATAGGCTTCAATCCCAGACCAGGCAATGACGAAGATCAAATAGCTTCATAAACAGGCAATCGCGAAGGAAAGCTGGCCCCAGGCCGGACTACGATATGAGAACTATTGAAGTCGTCTACAGGTAACCTATAGGTAATCTACAGACCAGCGATCAATTTGAAAGGTTAATCTGTCTTGTAAAGACGAATTTTTATGAATAATTAACAAATATTTCTTCACTTTAGCAGTGTAAATCCCCCTTTGAGGTTCTTTTCAACATCGTTCAGTGATTCCCCGTTTTCTTCATTGACTTTAATAATAATAATAATAATAATAATAATAATAATAATAATAATAATAATTCCTTGTTTCGGGAGACAGGCAGCCAGAGTGTATTCATACACGTAAGGCTTATATGGAGGTTTCTTACCCCCCCCCTTCCAAAGGTCGAATTACTGACCCAGCCCAGGACAAGCTGAGTACCTACTTACTGCTAGGTGAACAGAGGCATTAAGTAATTGGAAATACGCCCAACCATTTCTGTCCCGCCCAGGATTCGAACTCTGGATTCTTGATTGAGTCGAGAACGAACCCGACTGTACTACCGAGACCCGAACTGTACTCATGTAGTGGCAGCATCGATCAGAGAAACGGACTCAAAAAACAGTAAAGGTGTTTAGACTGCTAAGATTTAATGGCAGGAAAAGATGGCAAAGGTCTAACACTGAACAGTTAAATTTAATGCAACAAAAGTGTGACCAAAGTTATTTGTCTCCCTATGCAAAATAAATTCCTCTATTTCAAAAATATCAAATTCAAATGCTGATGCTTTTTAATGGGAAGTAATAAATTAACAGCTTTTTTCTTCTGAATTCATGATACACTGCTTTGTACTATTTCAACTTGGAATGTTGTCAGTTTGCAACCTCAAGGCAACTTTCCACAGACTGCATATCCTACTGATTTATTTCAATAGATTCCACATTCTATTTATATATCTCACTAGACTGCACAACCTATTTATATAATACAATAGGCTATACGTTATATAACTGCACATTTTGTTGATATTTTTCAATAGATTGTACATACTGTTTATATATTTCACTAGACTCCACAACTTATTTATATATTACAATAGGCTGCACATATATATTACGATAAACTGCACATTCTATTGATATATTTCTATAGATTGTATATCCTATTTATATATATTTTCAACAGACTGCACATCCTGTTTGTTAACACTAGTGAATATGGTGACCTGATCACTACACGTTCAAGAGACACCACTGCTACACCCCACCCCGTCCTTTCGAGTGGTCACAAGTCACAAAAATGTACTAAATTGGTCGAACCTAACCTAACCTAACCAACACTCATTGAAAACGTGAATGTTTATGAGCCGCTATGATTTCTAGTACATCCTATTTTGTTCGTTGGGGAATTTGGACGTCAAAATACAAATTATTAGTGGAAAGGACAGGTTGCCTGCCTTCTAATACTGTACTGCACAATTAACATTGTTGTTACTGATGTTTGGGGCTTTGCATTACTGTGTATGTTTTGCTGGAGTTTGTAGATATTGGTTTTGTTTACATATAACTAAGTTTCTCTTCAAAGCTTTGGTTATTGCAAAATTTTCTACACTAAAGAAATTTACCGTACCTCTCCATCTGAAAATATATTAACCATCTTCATTATTGTATAACATATATACATATATATATATATATATATATATATATATATATATATATATATATATATATATTTATATATATATATATATATATATTATATATATATATATATACGATGTAAATAAAACTTTTTAATAAATTACCGTATTGTAACATGAAAATTCAGCATATTTTGGTCTTATAAAACTGTCATTGGGACGCTTTAATCACGACTTTATTAAAATCCTACAAGTTGATAGAAATACAGGATAGGCTACAAGGCCACTTCCTACCCTCGTGTTATCAATCTTAGTTATAATGAATCAATTATATCGG
>WNGS01000690.1:1915967-1927949 GCA_020271785.1 Procambarus virginalis | reverse complement strand
GCAGCAAGCTGTAGTTGATGAAAATGCAAGATGATCGCGGTGAAAATCATAGCTGTGGCGAGGGTGTTGGCAGCGTTCCGTGACAGGTGGCAGCGGTCCACAGCAAGCAACAGCAGGAGTGAAGGTCCAGTGAGAATCCATGTTGTAGTTCATCGTGGCTGGGTATCGTCGAAACTCTGGGGTCACCAATGTAACGTTCGTTTATGTTACGTTGTTGAGTTGATTAGATACACAGTGTTTTAGTGAGTTTCATATTTATTTAGTAGTCCTGGATACAGCAGTGTCGTAGACGTTGAGACGAAGCCTGGAGCAGAGCAGAGAGCTGAGTGAGGCCGGAGTCGTGGAGCTCTATGCGGGAGAGCGTGGCGGCTCGATTGGGAATTGCGAGGGTCTGAACTCGGGGAGCGAGAGCGTTGTAGCTGGATGCGGTCGTAGTCTGCTGTCTGCTCTGTGTCGAAGCTGTAGCGTCTTGGGTCGACTAGAACTGCCCAAGCCGAGTACTACATTCTTGACTGGAGATTGTACTGGTTTGCTGTTCTGACATCACTGGGTTATATGGTGATTACACCTCAGCTCCTCCAACAAGGTGAGGAGAGTATTACCTGTAATTGGGGAAAGGATTGAAGCTTCTGTAATTAGTTATGCTATGAAGATAATGAGATAATGGAGCGAGTATAAGATTAACTCGCTACAGTTCATTTAAGGCATATTTCTCTTCGGTATTTATGTCAATGGATTCTTTCAAGAGCTCGTCAGTGGTCTTCTTGGCCATGGGCGGATTCCAAACGTAATCGATTCCAAAAGAGATAGGCTTCAATCCCAGACCAGGCAATGACGAAGATCAAATAGCTTCATAAACCAGGCAATCGCGAAGGAAAGCTGGCCCCAGGCCGGACTACGATATGAGAACTATTGAAGTCGTCTACAGGTAACCTATAGGTAATCTACAGACCAGCGATCAATTTGAAAGGTTAATCTGTCTTGTAAAGACGAATTTTTATGAATAATTAACAAATATTTCTTCACTTTAGCAGTGTAAATCCCCCTTTGAGGTTCTTTTCAACATCGTTCAGTGATTCCCCGTTTTCTTCATTGACTTTAATAATAATAATAATAATAATAATAATAATAATAATAATAATAAATAATAATTCCTTGTTTCGGGAGACAGGCAGCCAGAGTGTATTCATACACGTAAGGCTTATATGGAGGTTTCTTACCCCCCCCCTTCCAAAGGTCGAATTACTGACCCAGCCCAGGACAAGCTGAGTACCTACTTACTGCTAGGTGAACAGAGGCATTAAGTAATTGGAAATACGCCCAACCATTTCTGTCCCGCCCAGGATTCGAACTCTGGATTCTTGATTGAGTCGAGAACGAACCCGACTGTACTACCGAGACCCGAACTGTACTCATGTAGTGGCAGCATCGATCAGAGAAACGGACTCAAAAAACAGTAAAGGTGTTTAGACTGCTAAGATTTAATGGCAGGAAAAGATGGCAAAGGTCTAACACTGAACAGTTAAATTTAATGCAACAAAAGTGTGACCAAAGTTATTTTGTCTCCCTATGCAAAATAAATTCCTCTATTTCAAAAATATCAAATTCAAATGCTGATGCTTTTTAATGGGAAGTAATAAATTAACAGCTTTTTTCTTCTGAATTCATGATACACTGCTTTGTACTATTTCAACTTGGAATGTTGTCAGTTTGCAACCTCAAGGCAACTTTCCACAGACTGCATATCCTACTGATTTATTTCAATAGATTCCACATTCTATTTATATATCTCACTAGACTGCACAACCTATTTATATAATACAATAGGCTATACGTTATATAACTGCACATTTTGTTGATATTTTTCAATAGATTGTACATACTGTTTATATATTTCACTAGACTCCACAACTTATTTATATATTACAATAGGCTGCACATTATATATTACGATAAACTGCACATTCTATTGATATATTTCTATAGATTGTATATCCTATTTATATATATTTCAACAGACTGCACATCCTGTTTGTTAACACTAGTGAATATGGTGACCTGATCACTACACGTTCAAGAGACACCACTGCTACACCCCCCCCCCCGTCCTTTCGAGTGGTCACAAGTCACAAAAATGTACTAAATTGGTCGAACCTAACCTAACCTAACCAACACTCATTGAAAACGTGAATGTTTATGAGCCGCTATGATTTCTAGTACATCCTATTTTGTTCGTTGGGAATTTGGACGTCAAAATACAAATTATTAGTGGAAAGGACAGGTTGCCTGCCTTCTAATACTGTACTGCACAATTAACATTGTTGTTACTGATGTTTGGGGCTTTGCATTACTGTGTATGTTTTGCTGGAGTTTGTAGATATTGGATTTTGTTTACATATAACTAAGTTTCTCTTCAAAGCTTTGGTTATTGCAAAATTTTCTACACTAAAGAAATTTACCGTACCTCTCCATCTGAAAATATATTAACCATCTTCATTATTGTATTAACATATATACTATATATATATATATATATATATATATATATATATATATATATATATATATATATATATATATATATATATATATATACGATGTAAATAAAACTTTTTAATAAATTGCCGTATTGTAACATGAAAATTCAGCATATTTTGGTCTTATAAACTGTCATTGGGACGCTTTAATCACGACTTTATTAAAATCCTACAAGTTGATAGAAATACAGGACTATGCTACAAGGCCACTCTTCCTACCCTCGTGTTATCAATTCTTAGTTATAATGAATCAATTATATCGGTGTATATTGAGGCATACAACTTACACATATTACTTTAACAACCCCATTAGAGGCAAATGTGACAAGTTGATTTAGAAGTAGAACTTTTCCTATTATTTCTCGAAAAAAAATGTTTTATATGTTAAAAGTTGATGTATATGTTAAAAGTCAGTTAATATACAACTGCTTGGAAACTTTTGCCACATATAAGCAAAAAAAAAAATATATACCTACCCATGACAAAAGATTAATATTCGCACCTACTGGACTGCATTTCACTTATTGTTGTTGTCGGAAATACAATATAAAACGGAGTTAAGTTACGTTCTGGCATTTCCCCTCTCCCTTCTCCTCCTCCTCCTCCCACTTTCCGATACACGTTTTACCTATCACTCCACGCTGTAAGAGCTTTCTTTTCTGCCTAAAGGTCAAAGTTACTTGATTGGAATTAAACAGTACTGCTTGCTAATCATGCGCGCGAACAGACTTTTGAAAATAATGTATGTTACATATCTTTAACTCTAATCTCAGAGCGTGTACCAGGATATATATTATATATATGTATATAAATAATGTCAGGTGAGCAAGTGGGGATTATTGTTTACCAGGTCATAGTGCAGAGGACCCTCTCGAGCAAGAACATGACCCACGCTAAGGCCGGGTGCATCTTGGCCGCTGTGCTCAAGTTCCTGCCGTTGTTCATCCTGGTCTTCCCAGGGATGGCCTCAAGGATCCTCTACACAGACAAGGTGGCCTGTGTCGACCCAGATGAGTGCGAGAAGTACTGTGGCAGTTCAACCGGATGCACTAATATTGCCTACGTTCAGCTCGTTCTTAACCTGCTGCCTACAGGTAAGTTTATGCACATCAACATACTTCACAAATATTGTATTTCTGTATTCTACATAAATCATTCACACGTGCAAAATCCTGTACATATTTTATGAAGGTGTTTTCTACTTTATTTCACGATTGAAACTAAAGCAAATGAAGAATTGAACCAATTATCCCATCAAATTTCTAACTCGAGTCATGCGGACGTTGATTTTCATTCAATATTGCAGCCAGCGTCTTGGGCAGTGTAAATGAATTCACGTCAAAAGCTTATCTTTTCCTGTTTACTGTTAAGTGAAGATGATGGCACCCCTCAAGTCCTTTCTCACCTCCAGGACTGTCCGGGCTGATGCTGGCAGTGATGATGGCAGCCCTCATGTCCTCTCTCACCTCCATCTTCAACTCCTCCTCCACCATTTTCACCATCGACATCTGGACGAGGATTCACAAGAAAGCGACGGACGTGGAACTGTTGATCGTGGGTCGAGTGTTCGTGTTGGTGATGGTAGTGGTGTCCGTCATCTGGATCCCCGTCATCCAGTGAGCTCTATATAACTTTATCTAATAACATATAATGTTAAATTGATAATTACAATTTGTGTATAAGATAATGTTACCGAAATATTTTCCACTCGGAAAACCCTCATTTGAGCGTCTGTTGTCCCACAGAAATTCCGCAAACTCTCAATTGTTTGTTTATATCCAGAGTATATCTTCCTTCTTGTCGCCTCCCATCTGCGCCATCTACCTCCTGGCAATCTTCTGGGAACGAACCAACGAACCTGTAAGTCCCATCAATACTCTAACTACTCCAACGAACCTCTAAGACACATCAATAGCCTAGCTACTTCATTTTGCACAACACAGATATTAGTCCATTCGTGTAAATGCTTAATGCCTAGTCCAGCTGAATCTGCATTTACTAAATTATACCCGAGGCCAAAGATGTACAAATGTTGACCAAACCACACACTAGAAGGTGAAGGGACGACGACGTTTCGGTCCGTGCTGGACCATTGAGAATGGTCCTTGAGAATGACTTGACGACTTGAGAATGGTCCAGGACGGGCCGAAACGTCGTCGTCCCTTCACCTTCTAGTGTGTGGTCTGGTCAACATACTTTAGCCACGTTATTGTGACTCATCGCCTGCAACTACAAATGCTATTTAAATTATTACATGGACTAAAAGGTCCTTAGAAATCTCGGAAGAAATATTTATATTTCTCTAGCGGTTAGACGAATCCTGCAGTTATATCTGAAACCAATTACCCTAATAATGCTCTACAAAAGAAATCAAATACAATTACTGTAGTTCATGGCTCATGTAAACGGTAATTATTTAAAAAGCGTGGGAAGTTGGCGTTGCTCATGGTAAAATGTCCTCCTTGCAGGGAGCCTTCTGGGGCCTTTTCGTCGGGTTGGTTATTGGCCTCATACGCTTCGTGCTGGAGTACGCCTTTGTCGTCCCCGGATGTGGAGGTATTTTGACCATATATTGACATATAACCTTAGGAAAATAAGGCTTGAAAATTACCAAGGTGAGGTTCAAAATACATCATTCTGAAAGCCTACATCAACATTTTAAGTTTCTGACTAGTGTGCGCGCGAGCCTCAACAAAATGACACTTATAATAATTATGATGCGTATATACTTGTGCTAAATAAAATTTGTTTCGTTTTACAGATGAAGATCAGGACCATCGGCCCGAGTGGATCAAGATTATCGTGGGGAACGTTCACTATCTCCACTTTGGGTGTATTTTGTTCCTAATCGTCTTGGTGGTGACCGTGGCTGTGTCCTACCTTACCGAACCCATACCCAAGAAATGTGTAAGTTGCAATGAGAGAGAGAGAGAGAGAAATGAGGAGGTAAGGTAATTAGCAGAACAGAGGAACTAGGCTTGTATGACTATATAGCACTTGAAAGGGATATGAGGACACTTAAGGAACTGGGATATAAAGTTGTGGTAAAGGAACGGTGCCCAATCACTTGGACCATCGGGGATCGAACGCCGACGAGAGAAAGCGATAAAAAACGAGAAGTATAATAAACATGACATTCATCAGCATATGACGTGAGGGCAAGAAAGTCTACAGCCCCGCCACTCCTTGTTCTTAAAACGACTCAGTTTTAATCTTTTTTCCCCACCTCAGCTACACCGGCTAACCTTCAACAGCCGCCACAGTCAAGAGGTCCGAGTGTCCATCAGGGAATGGAGGAATGAGAAGAACTCCATAGACGACAAAATCGTACTTGAACCTAGAGCCGATGAAAATAGCATCCACACAGCTAGAAGTCACGCCACGGGAGGTAGAGATTTACTAACGATTTCCATTCCCTATCCTATTAACGAATTATTGTTAGCCTTTATTGAGCAAAACGAATTAATTTACTGTAACATTCTTCTGTCACTGAGGATAAAAGTGTATTTGCATGTCCGCCAGACCTGCCTACTTGGAGGAGGTGTATTAACTGCGTGTGTGGGGTCGACACGCAGAACATAGGAGCCCCTCAAGAGACCCCGGCTAATGAAGACACTCCAGAGGAGAAGGCCAGAAAGGCAGCAGAGTTCCTGGAGGAAAACAGACCATGGACGAAGTAAGTATGCAATTATATGCATGTTTAACCTTTGTCAGCGGCAAATTTTGAAAATATATTAACTTTATATTATTATATATATATATATATATATATATATATATATATATATATATATATATATATATGTTGTTAAATATGACCGAAAAGGTAAGATTAATAATTCTAACACGAATTTTCTCAATATTTATTATGTTTCTTTTCACTGTCGATGGTAATTGAAAAATCAATTCTCCAAAATTCATTTTTATTTCTAGTCTGACGCGACGCCTGACGTTCAGGCGTCATTCAGGCGCCTGAACAACTGACGAACGTGTTGTGTTTTTGTAATAACTTATTACACTTTCAAAGACTTTAATTTACACATACAACTCTAACCAGTAAACATGCAAAATCCGTCCATGCTTATAGTCGCGTTTGGGTGAGGTGATATGGTACAACAGTTTTGGGTGAGGTGAACAAACTTGTGACAAACACAAGACAAAACACGAAACAATGGGTATTACTTGGATATGTGAACATAAGAATGGAAGTAACTGCAGAGGGCCTATTGGCCCATACTTCCTCTTGATGCTTCTATATTGGTTCGGAGTCTTGAAAAGGGTAGAATATAGTTGTGCATTAATTGGCTGATGATTGCTGGTGTTGACTTTTTGATGTGTAGTGCCTCGCAGATGTCGAGCCTCCTGCTATCGCTGTGTCTATCGATGATTTCTGTGTTGTTTGTTAAGATTTCTCTGGTGATGGTCTGGTTGTGAGAAGAGATTATATGTTCCTTTATGGAGCCCTGTTGTTTATGCATTGTTAATCGCCTGGAAAGAGATGTTATTGTCTTGCCTATATACTGAGTTCTTTTGGGCTTACAGTCCCCAGGTGGGCATTTGAAGGCATAGACGACGTTGGTTTCCTTTAAGGCATTCTGCTTTGTGTCTGGAGAGTTTTTCATGAGTAGGTTGTCCGTTTTTTTGGTTTTATAGTAAATCGTCAATTGTATTTTCTGATCTTTGTCTGTAGGGATAACGTTCCTATCAACAATATCTTTCAGGACCCTTTCCTCCGTTTTATGAGCTGTCGAAAAGAAGTTCCTGTAAAATAGTCTAATAGGGGGTACATGTGTTAGTTGACTCCTCAGAGGTTGCATGGCGTTTCACCTTTCTTTTTATGATGTATTCAACAAAACCATTAAAAAGTCATTGTTGACTAGGACCTGCCTTACCCTACAGAGTTCTTCATCGACTTGCTTCCATCCTGAGCTGTGGCTGAGAGCACGGTCGACGTAAGCGTTGACAACACTCCTCTTGTACCTGTCTGGGCAGTCACTATTGGCATTGAGGCATTCCTATATTTGTTTCCTTAGTGTAGACTGCAGTGTGAAAGCCTCCGCTCCTTTCCGTGACTGTTGCATCTAGAAACGGCAGCTTCCCATCCTTCTCCATCTTGTAAGTGAAACTCAACACAGAATTCCACTCAAATGCCTCCTTCAGCTCCTGCAGACGTCTGACATCAGGTACCTGTGTAAAAATGTCAACATACCTACAGTATATGGCAGGTTTCAAGTCCATGTCAACTAAGACCTGCTTGATGGTACCCATGTAGAAGTTCACAAACAGGACACCTAGGGGAGAACCCATTGCAATCCCATCTACTTGCTTATACATGTGCCCATCTGGGCTCAAGAAGGGTGCCTCTTTAGTACAAGCTTGGAGTAGTTTCCTTAGTATGCTTTCTGGTATGTCAAGAGGAGTACAAGTCGGATCACGATACACTCTGTCCACTATCATCCCGATTGTTTCATCCACAGGTACGTTGGTAAACAGTGATTCTACGTCCAACGAGGCTCTTATCCCTGTGGCCGCGGTAAGTCTGAATTTGCAATTTGGAATTAACAAATTCCAAATTGCAAATTCAGACTTACTGCGGGGAACAAGTCTGAATTTGCAATTTGGAATTAACAAATTGCAAATTGCAAATTCAGACTTACTGCGGGGAACACGGGCCACAGGGATAAGAGCCCCGTTGGACGTAGAATCACTGTTTACCAACGTACCTGTGGATGAAACAATCGGGATGATAGTGGACAGAGTGTATCGTGATCCGACTTGTACTCCTCTTGACATACCAGAAAGCATACTAAGGAAACTACTCCAAGCTTGTACTAAAGAGGCACCCTTCTTGAGCCCAGATGGCCACATGTATAAGCAAGTAGATGGGATTGCAATGGGTTCTCCCCTAGGTGTCCTGTTTGTGAACTTCTACATGGGTACCATCAAGCAGGTCTTAGTTGACATGGACTTGAAACCTGCCATATACTGTAGGTATGTTGACGACATTTTTACACAGGTACCTGATGTCAGACGTCTGCAGGAGCTGAAGGAGGCATTTGAGTGGAATTCTGTGTTGAGTTTCACTTACAAGACGGAGAAGGATGGGAAGCTGCCGTTTCTAGATGTAACAGTCACGGAAAGGAGCGGAGGCTTCCACACTGCAGTCTACACTAAGGAAACAAATATAGGAATGTGCCTCAATGCCAATAGTGACTGCCCAGACAGGTACAAGAGGAGTGTTGTCAACGCTTACGTCGACCGTGCTCTCAGCCACAGCTCAGGATGGAAGCAAGTCGATGAAGAACTCTGTAGGGTAAGGCAGGTCCTAGTCAACAACGGCTTCTCTAATGGTTTTGTTGAAGACATCATAAAAAGAAAGGTGAAACGCCGTGCAACCTCTGAAGAGTCAACTAACACAACACATGTACCCTCTATTAGACTATTTTACAGGAACTTCTTTTCGACAGCTCATAAAACGGAGGAAAGGGTCCTAAAAGATATTGTTGTTAGGAACGTTATCCCTACAGACAAAATCAGAAGATACAATTGACGATTTACTATAAAACCAAAAAAAAAAAAAAAACGGACAACCTACTCATGAAAAACTCTCCAGACACAAAGCAGAATGCCTTAAAGGAAACCAACGTCGTCTATGCCTTCAAATGCCCACCTGGGGACTGTAAGTCCAAAAGAACTCAGTATATAGGCAAGACAACAACGTCTCTTTCCAGGCGATTAACAATGCATAAACAACAGGGCTCCATCAAGGAACACATAATCTCTTCTCACAACCAGACCATCACCAGAGAAATTTTAACAAGCAACACAGAAATCATCGATAGATACAGCGATAGCAGGAGGCTCGACATCTGCGAGGCACTACACATCAAAAAGTCAACACCAGCAATCAACAGCCAATTAATGCACAACTATATTTTACCCTTTTCAAGACTCCAAACCAATATAGAAGCATCAAGAGGAAGTATGGGCCAATAGGCCCTCTGCAGTTACTTCCATTCTTATGTTCTCATATCCAAGTAATACCCATTGTTTCGTGTTTTGTCTTGTGATTGTCACAAGTTTGTTCACCTCACCAAAAACTGTACTATATCACCTCATGCAAATGCGAGTATAAGTATGGACGGATTTTACATGTTTATAGGTTACAGTTGTGTGTGTAAACTAAAGTGTTTGAAAATGTAATAAGTTATTACGAAACGCGTTCAAGCGTCGCGTCAGACTAGAAATAAAAATGAATATTGGAGAATTGATTTTTCAATTACCATCGACAGTAAAAAGAAACGTAAGAAATATTGAGAAAATTCGTGTTAGAATTATTAATCTTACTTTTTCGGTCATATTTAACAATATATATATATATATATATATATATATATATATATATATATATATATATATATATATATATATATATATATATATATATATATATATATATATATATATATATATATATATATATATATATATATATATATATATATATATATATATATATATATATATTTACGAAGCACCAGCTGTGCAGTTTAGTGAGTCACATGTTTAATGTCTATCAAAGTGAAATGATTGCAACGTCATAATTTGATTAGCCTATCAGACTTGCAGTGACGATCAATGTCTTATACTCTTGCAGTATGGTGGACGGGACAGCTATCCTTGTCATGACGTTGGCTGGCTTCCTCTGGGGATTCTACGCCTAGGCGCAGTGCACTGTGTAAATCTACCCCCTAGACGCAGTGCACTGTGTAAATCTACGCCTAGACGCAGTGCACTGTGTAAATCTACGCCTAGACGCAGTGCACTGTGTAATTCTACGCCTAGACGCAGTGCACTGTGTAAATCTACCCCTAGGCGCAGTGCACTGTGTAAATCTACCCCTAGACGCGCAGTGCACTGTGTAATTCTACGCCTAGACGCAGTGCACTGTGTAAATCTACGCCTAGACGTAGTGCACTGTGTAAATCTACGCCTAGACGTAGTGCACTGTGTAAATCTACGCCTAGACGTAGTGCACTGTGTAAATCTACGCCTAGACGTAGTGCACTGTGTAAATCTACGCCTAGACGTAGTGCACTGTGTAAATCTACGCCTAGACGCAGGGCACCAGTCACTCACGTACCTCATACACCCTAAAGATGAGGAAATGAGTAAATTAGCTCTACTACGTCCTAGCTACCTACAAAATATGTAACGATCAAGATTCATTCTAACTATTAGTGAAATTCAACGCATTTTAACATGATCACTTCATTATAGGACAACACGACATAAACATTATAGTGAGGAGTACGACATTATATATAAAGAATGTGTCATGAATATGACGAGTTGTGTATTCTACAAGATATATACAATGAACGAGTATACCTCGTGTCTTGGTGTATGCTCACCGAGTTCTGGATTATATTCAGGACGAAAATATACTTGCTGGTTGGCCAATAGGCTCTTGTTGGTGGCTTAATAACCCTCCAGAGCTTGAATGAAATTTAGGGCTACACCAAATTAGCCGCTTACCTATAAGCCTACTTTGACTTACTAACCCTACTATGGTTGCTATAGGCCTTACAAACACATCAAACCATGCATGATGTGCAACAGCTTATGGCAACATGACAAAGTGTATGTTACATGCAACTCAGCATCCTGGATAGGCTGTGACTAACACAGCTGTATGATAAACTCATTTAGAATAAGTTATGATGATACCGAACAATTATCTGTCACATGCACAGTATTGTGTATGCGTTGTATGTCGAGAAATATACCACTAACAGGTCTTGGTAGGCTGTAATAGGGTGATGCATAAAGGTACAACAATCTTGATTGATAAAATTCAAATGCCATAACGTGTTCAATTGTTTTTAAAGGTAGTCAGTGCACATTTTAAATGTCAGTATATAACAGGATCAAGGGATATAGATATACAGAAATGTGTATTCCCCATTTCTCGGTGTATATACACTGAGCGTTTATTTTAACTCTAGACTCTGTTCAGGACACAATACCAACCCATTATCCTCCTATTTAGATAGTACCTATTGGGACGATCATCAATAGTCACGAATTCGTACGTACTTAGCTTGTAAATAGTAGCATACTGACTAGCAAGATATTCTTCTAAAATAAATGAAGCTAAAAAGCAAACTTAAATATTCCTAGGCCTATTATAACACACATCTCAGATATCGTATATTAGGCCTAGGATAGCTTAGTTAGTTTGCCAAAACAACACAAATAAAAAAATAGTTTTCCGATTTGTCTAACTCAATAGTTCAGATTTCTATTTCGCTGTAGGTCGGTATATAATACTACGGTCCTCATCGTTACTACCAAAACAGGAGGATATGCTGGGTATGCCTGCTGGTTAGAGGTCAATAAGTGGTTGTAATAACCGTCCACGAGGTAGATAATATCCACTACG
>WNGS01000690.1:1867471-1910332 GCA_020271785.1 Procambarus virginalis | reverse complement strand
GGGTCACACATAGCCCGTGCTACTTGGATTCTTCTTGTTCCAGGTAGCGATCTTTAACAACAACAACAAACGTCACGAGGTGATTAGTCAAGGAACGGATCCTTCGTGTGAAGATATAAATGCCCCAGTCAGGGGCTGTTATACAGGTGAACAAGTAACATAAAGTTTATGAATATGTCCTACGGTTTGAAAGAGGCAGCCAATGAAGTGGCGCCTGGTTGTTTGCGCATGCGCGGGTTTGAATATATCTGTGGTAGGGAAGAGATTCTTTCAAAATATGGCAAGGTCTTTACCTATATTCGTAAATTATCTCTGAGAATAACATTTAATGTTTGAAAACTATATTAATTCACTTCTTCACTACATATAACACACCCTGATTGGGGTTATATATGTTTTTTTTCCACAAAGTAAGTCGACCTCAAGTCCAATATGTGTGAAAAGTCGTTGAACTTTCCATTGATTGTTCTAGTATTTAGTTGATCATATTTGTATCTTATATTTTTTGTATATAAATATTTTGAATATTAGATTCCTGTATAAAATATAATTTATGGACAATGTTTTAGCATTATGTACCACTTAGGTGATTAAGATGATAAAAAAAATATATTGATTGAGAACTGAATCATGCCAATATTCACTATGCAGTATATTTAGAATTACCGTATATTATACCTCATTAGATATATACTGTTTTCCACAATAAACACATGAAACATTCTCAATAAATATAGAAACATTTCCGGGCTTTTAATTAGTGTGAATATATTATTTTAGGGAAAAATGCTTTTAATTGATGTCTATATTATCGTCTTGGATATAAGAATGATCACAATATTTCCTGGTAATGATCAATATTCCTTAACTAAGAACAGTCTGCTCTAAACCAAGCGGTCCCGGGTTCGAGTCCCGGGTAGGGGCAGCACATTTGAACACGTAACTTTACATCTAATTCTTCTATTTACCTAGCAGTAAATAGGTATACCTTGGAGTTAGGCAACTGCGCGGCGCCTCTGGCTCGCCTCCGCCCCGCAGGTACACCACAAAACTCCCCCTCTCTCCCGGTGCTCCGTCGGAACCGACGGAGCCGGTCACAACAACACAAACCTAACGAACCTAACCTAACTGATGCTTGGTTCGTCGTCTTTATTTGGCGTCACCAGCTCTTCATTTTGGCTAAATTTGTAAAAAAAATATATTTTTCAGATTAGACTTATGCCGGAGCAGCCGGCCCATCTCCATTATCCTAAGGTACAGTCCTGCCCGTGTTCCCCTCCACGCCTGCATGTGCGGCACCCAGTTGTAGTTAGGATTGTCCCGGTGCCCGGCGTGTACCCAGCGCCTTTCCCGGGCTGCTGATGTTCCGGTGGAAGTGGTTCCCGCCGATGATCCAGCAGCCGAAGGCTGAGCATGCTGAGCATGCCCCTGGGGGACAAGCACAGCTGCTGTTGTTCCGGCTGATGTGGCACCAGCCGATGGGCCAGCAACTGATGGCACAGCTGGTGGAGTGCCAAGCTGAGCCTGCCCCTGGGGGTCGAGCACAGCTGCTGTTGTTCCGGCTGATGTGGCCCCAGCCGATGAGCCAGCAACTGTTGGCACAGCTGGTGGGGTCCCAAGCTGAGCATGCCCTGGGGGCCGAGCACAGCCGCTGTTGTTCCGGCGGATGTGGTCCCAGCCGATGTCTAGCAGCTGAGGGCACAGCTGGTGGTGTGTTCCAGCTGTGCATGCCCCTGGGGGCTAAGCACAGCTGCTGTAGTTCCGGCTGATGTGGTACCGCCAGCAGACGGCACAGCTGGCGGTGTTCCAGCTGAGCATGCCCCCGGGGGCCAAGCACAGCTGCTGATGCTCCGGCGGAGGTGGTCACAGTCGATGGTTCAGCAGCTGAGGGCACAGTGGGTGGTGTCCTATTATTAATTTATTTTTCCATTATTAGTTTCTTGTTATAAGTTATTTATTATTTATTTCTTTAATTTTATAATTTTATTGTGTTGTTGTTCTAAGTCCCATCTATATAAATTTGTTATCCTATTGCTTACTTTACTTCCCAGCCGACGATCCAGCAGCTGATGGTTCAGCTGGCGGTGTTCCGAGCGGAGCATGACACTGGGGGCCAAGTAAAGCTGCTGTTGTTCCGGCTGATGTGTTCCCAGCCGATGATCCAGCAGCCGACGGCACAGCTGGCGTGTGTGCCAGCTGAGCATGCCCTGGGGGCCAAGCACAGCTGCTGTTGTTCCGGCCGCTGAGGTCCCAGCCGATGATCCAGCATGCGTGGCACACCTGTGGTGTTTATTACCAGTCCCGGCTTATGTGGTCCCAGCCGATGATCCAGCAGCTGACGGCACAGCTGGCTGTGTGCCAGCTGAGCATGCCCTGGTGGCCAAGCACAGCTGCTGTTGTTCCGGCTGATGAGGTCCCAGCCGATGATCCGGCATGCGGATGGCACACCTGGTGGTGTTTATTACCAGTCCCGGCTGATGTGGTCCCAGCTGATGATCCAGCAGGTGACGGCACAGCTGGCGGTGTGCCAGCTGAGCATGCCCTGGGGGCCAAGCACAGCTGCTGTTGTCCCGGCTGATGAGGTCCCAGCCGATGATCCAGCATGCCAATGGCACACCTGGTGGTGTCCCAGCTGTGCACGACCCCGGGGGCCAAGCACAGCTGCTGTTGTTCCGGCTGATGTGGTACCAGCCGATGATCCAGCTACTGATGCCACAGCTGGTGGCGTTCCGAGCGGAGCATGACCCAGGCGGCCAAGCACAGCTGCTGTTGTTCCGGCGGAGGTGGTCCCAGCCGATGATCCAGCAGCTGACGGCACAGCTGGCGGTGTTCCAGCTGAGCATGCCCCTGGGGGCCAAGCCCGGCTGCTGTAGTTCCAGCTGATGTGGTCCCAGCTGATGGTCCAGCAGCCGCAGGCTCCGCTGGCAGTCTTCCAGAGGAGCGTGCCCTTGCCAGCTGCTGAGGTCCCAGCCGATGATCCAGCGGCTGATGGCACAGCTGAGGGGGTTTCACCTGAGCATGCCCTGGGGGGCCAGGACCAGTTCTGGATGTCCTGGCTGAAGATTTTCGCGCAGCTGCAAGGTCCAGTTGCCGAGGCTGCAGATGGCGTGTCCCAAACGAGGATCTTCACGAGGGAGAAGGGAAGTAAGCATTTTTTAACCATTCTTGCTAATAATTTTGTTACAGTTCTCATTCGTCTTGTCGAGCATAAGTGGTTCTGCAGTTCCATGCCACTTACCCCCCTCTTGCCTTGGCCTGTTGGCGTCCCTTAGTACTTCCCGCTTACACGGGGGCCAGGCACAGCTGCCGTTGTCCTGGCTGGTGGGGTACCACCCGATGATTCAGTGGCTGCTGGCCCAGCTGGTGGTGTTCCAGCTGGGCATGCCCTGGGGGCCAAGCACAGCTGCTGTTGTCCCGGCTGGTGTGGTCCCAGCCGATGTTCCAGTAGCTGATGGCACAGCTGGTGGTGTTCCAGCTGGGCACGCCAGGGGGCCAAGCGCAGCTGCTGTTGTTCCGGCTGAGGTGGTCACAGCCGATGGCCCAGCTGGTGGTGCCCCAAGCTGCGCATGCCCATGGGGGCCAGGCACAGCTGCTGCTGTTCCGGCCGATGAGGTACCAGCCGAGGATCCAGCAGTCGATGGCCAAGCCGCTGGTGTTCCACCTGAGCAGGCCCCTGGGGGCCAAGCGCGGCTGCTGTTGTTACAGCTGAGGTGGTCCCAGCCAATGATCCAGCAGCTGATGGCCCAGCTGGTGGTGTCCCAAGCTGAGCACGCCCCTAACGCATTTTCTCTCCTTTTAATAATAAATTTGTTACAGTTCTCATACGTCTTATTGAGCGTAAGTGGTTCCGCAGTTCGATTCCACTTAACACCCTCTTACCTTGGACTGTTGGCGTGCCTTAGTATCTCCCCGCGGCATAGCGATATGGACTTCGCTGCACTCTGGCAGTCTTCGGAGCCACCTGCAGTCCACTGGCTGAACTGTGCTTCAACATCATCATCATCACCATCATCTTATTAAATTTAATTTGATAATTTATGTAAAATACTTATATAAATGATATTATATATAATTTATTATTGGTACTGGCCGTGCCGGTGCCTACCAACTCTCGACGCAGCCCGCTCAGCTATGCCTGGGACTTTATTCAATCCTACCTATTCCTGCCTTCCGGACAGGTGTCGCAGCCAGTATCCCACTCTCGCAGCCTAAGTCGACAGCAGTATACAGTACTTTGATGCGGTTCCACGCACCTGTGCCTTTGCTCTTCATGTTAACTCTGCACACCAGCCCTTGCCCACCCTTACTGCTTTATTACTTCCAGACCCACAACAGAACGAGGACGACGAAAACCTGTGATGATCGTGGAAGGCGCAGTGGGGCTATGAACGGTGGACCACGGCTCTCATGCCCACCGTGCGAGGTATACTGGGAGGCATCCGACTCCCTTCTAAGCAGACACCTCCACTCCACACCCGAGGGGCTCACCACAGCGACAACGACCGACTCGGGGTCGACCCTGGAGAGTCGGCCTCGGAGTGGACAGCGTCCACATTCCCACACCCGCCCTGGGGCCAGCCATCCAGGACTGGTCTCTGCGAAGGTGGGCTACTACGACGAAGATAAACACGGAAACAACCAGTCATTCCCCACGGTGACAAGCGCTGCCTGCATGGAGTACAAACCCGGCAGTATGTACTCCTCCCAGTCCACAGTGGGGGGCTATTCCCGCCTCCCCGCTCCACGGCTCGTCAAGATGGTACTCCGCCGGCCCACCAAGCGAGCTGCGTCTCCTCGCAGCATCTGCCAAGTAGACCCGGAAAGGTACCTTTTTCAGTCTGGGTCAAGGAAGACCGACTGTTTTTAATGGCCTCTCCGGGCATACGGGCACACTTACGGCCACAGTAGCGAGGAGACCCACAATAGAATGAGGACGACGAAACCTGTGATGATCGAGGAAGGCGCAGTGGGGCCACGAAAGGTGGACCACAGCTCTCATGCCCACCGTGCGAGGTATACTGGGAGGCAACCGACTCGCTTCTAAGCAGACACCACTCCACACCCGAGGGGCTCACCACAGCGACAGCGACCAACACGGGGTCGACCCTGGGGAGTCGGCCTCGGAGTGGATAGCGTTCACATTCCCGCACCCGCCCTGGGGCCAGCCGTCCAGGACTGGTCCCTGTGAGGGCGGGATACTACGACGAAGATATACACCGGATCGACAGTCATTCGCCATGGTGGAAGCGCTCCCTACTGGAGTCCAATTTCGGCAGTAGGCCCCCCTTCCAGGGCATAGACGGCGGGCCACCCCGCCTTACTGCCCAGGGACCGTCTAGTTGCCGCTCCATAAGCTTCCAAGCGAGCTGTGTCTGCTCGCAGCATCTGCCTAGAGGACTCGGATTGGTACCTTTTTCAGTCAGGATACCATGAGTGTTTTAATGGCCTCTCCGGGCATCTGGGCACGCTTACGGCCACGTAGCAAGTAGTCATGCTACTATTTAGCAGCCAGCTTCCGCTCGCCCTTCGGGGGTGGGGGTTCCGCGCAGCTGGCCCTCACGGGATTGGGGGTGCTCCGTCGGAACCCCCAAAGTGACAAGCCAAGAATACCAAGCTTTACAATTACCGTAAATGCTCAGGCAACTTTAAATTAGAGATGTCTCTTCAATGTATTTGATTACATTAATTCTACTTCTGTATATTAATTTATGGCTTTCACTAATCTTCATTAGTCACCATAATTAATTCAGCTCTATTTACCTATTTGTTATATTGAGCTATTATGCTTCTTCAGTTAAGGATTATCTAATTTAATCTTTTATGATTGTATTATTAATTAATTATTTATTTATTAAATAATTAATTATTATTATTTTAAAATTAAAATAAGTCCCCCACTCCGTGAGCGTTTTCTTCCAACCACAGAAATAGTCACTGCTTTTATCATAAAAGCGGTGAAATTCTGTGGGGAAGGATACGCATTACCGTGCTCCACTGTCTAAACGACTAAGCGGCGCGCGTAGAGCGGGGTACTTGGGAGCGCAGGCGCGGCGCCTCTGGCTCGCCTCCGCCCCGCAGGTACACCACAAAACTCCCACCCTCCTCCCGGTGCTCCGTCGGAACCCCCAAAAGGGGGGTGCTCCGTCGGAACCCCCAAAGTGACAAGCCAAGAATACCAAGCTTTACAATTACCGTAAATGCTCAGGCAACTTTAAATTAGAGATGTCTCTTCAATGTATTTGATTACATTAATTCTACTTCTGTATATTAATTTATGGCTTTCACTAATCTTCATTAGTCACCATAATTAATTCAGCTCTATTTACCTATTTGTTATATTGAGCTATTATGCTTCTTCAGTTAAGGATTATCTAATTTAATCTTTTATGATTGTATTATTAATTAATTATTTATTTATTAAATAATTAATTATTATTATTTTAAAATTAAAATAAGTCCCCCACTCCGTGAGCGTTTTCTTCCAACCACAGAAATAATGAATAGGCGGAGAAAGCGAAAAGTGTAGGCATTAACACGGAACGAGAAATAAGAAAATTAACTAATGCGTAAAATTAAATAGTAAATAAACTCTGGAAACTAAAATAAATTTATAGAAAACATTAATTAATTAATAAACTTTAAAACAAATTAAACATTAATTAAATAAAGAACTAAAATTAAAATAAAGTAAATAAACTAAATGTAAAGCCAGGACATAAGTACCCTATAAGAGAATGAAAGGCAGAGACAGCAAAAAAAAAAAAAAGGGGGGGGGGAAGGCAGAAACACAGAATAAGTAGGCAAGTAAAAAAAGAAATTGAGATAAAATAAAGAAAATAAAATTAAAATTAATAAGTCATAAGCTGGGAGACTGAAATGTAGTAAAGGAAACGAATAAACGTAAAACTAACGGAAGAATGTGTAACAAACAGAATAAGGGCATAAGAAACTGAAATAACCATTGACAAAACAGGAGAAACGAATAATTGGGGGCAGGAACCGAAAGAGGGCATGAGTAAGATAAAATGCATAAAGCGGGGGGGGAAGTAAATAAAGACTAATAGGAGCAGTACAACAGAGAAAAGTCACGATAAGGAAAACAATTACAAGTAACAAAATACGAAACGTAGCCATAAGTGAAAACTGAGAGCAGGCCAAGACAAATGAGGGCACTGAAATAAAATAAACAAAAGACGAATAAATGGAAAATAGACAAACGCAAAATTGTGGAACAATAACTGAATAAGGGCAATAAACATAATGTGACAAATAGAACAAAGAAATAAATAAAAGGGGCAAGAAAAAAGCCGCAGGGGAAAGACAAATAAAGTAAGGGGAAAGGTAAAGGAGTATATAGATTGTATTCCAATATTTATAACGAAACATTTCTATATATTCGTTTGGGAAGCGCGCTTCGTCATGGATAACCTGTGGCTCAGTGGTCAGCGCTGTCGGCTCACAACCGGCACGTCCTGGGTTCGAATCCTGGGCAGGGCGAGATAGCTAGGCACGTCTCCTTGCACCCGTTGCCTCTGTTCACCTAGCAGTAATTAGGAACTTGGTTGTTAGTCGACCGTTGTGGGTCGCTTTCTGAGGAATGGTCAAATACTGTTCATATTCGAGAAAACTTCGAATTTCCCACAAAGCATGGAAACCCAAACAAAAGTACTAAAGTACAGACGCAACAAAGGCCCTTGAGGCAAAGTAACAGAGACCGCCGGGGACCGGTAAAGTCCCCACCCTCGGGTGGTGGGAACCCAGTAGTCTCTCTCGGATAGTGGTATCTGATCATTTTGTTATTCAGCTGTCTTTCCTCTTTTAAAGCTGAGATGTCTACTTCACAAAACATATAACTTATACTAAATACTTATACTTTTAGAACACTCTGCACTAGGTACTGCTGGTACTGGTGACGTCTTGGGCATAAACGTCGGCACTGGGCACGTCATGTTGCCAGTTAACGCACATGCAGGCGATATACATGCTTAACTGGGGACGTCATCTTGCTAGGTACTGCACACGTAGCTACTAAGGGGACGTCACCTGGCCAGGTACTGCACACGTAGGCGATAAAAAGTTAACCTGGGTACCGCGCGTTGTCACGTATCGCACACGTAGGTGGGAAGACGTCAACACTCTGAACTTCACCTTGTCACGTACTCCACACGTAGGCGGGAAGATGTCAACACTGTGGCCTTCACGTTGTCACGTACTGCACACGTAGGTGGGAAGATGTCAACAAACTGGACTTCACGTTGCCAGGTACCGTACACGTAGGTGAGAAAATGAACAATTCCATAAGGGACGTGATGAGGGTTCGAACCTACGCTCAGATGATCCCAGACGCGCCTTAGTCAACTGACGGCACGTCTGGGATCATCCCGGGCGAAGGATCGATTCCTCATCACGGCCCTTGTGGATTTGTTTATTTGATATATCACGCTATTTTGATTTTGGTGTGTTTTGTACGTTGGAAGATGACATCACTGCAGACTTCACGTTGTCAGGTACCGCACACGCAGGTGGAAAGATGTCAACACTGTGGACTTCCCGTTGTCAAGTTTTGCACACGTATGTGCTAAGAAAACAACACCGAGGATGTGCCGTTGCCAGGTACTGCACACGTAAGTGCTAGGCGTCTGGATAATTCGCCTCTGGTCGTTCCAACGTTAGTATATACCTTGGATAGCATATACTTGGGATTGCATATATAAAAATATGGTATGCTTAAGTATCGACACACCTAATAAGTCCACCAAGAAGTGGGGGCGACTGGTACTTGTGCTATAAAAATAAGTTCTGAAACCAGCTATGCTTGCAGTATAGACCGCATATAGCTTATAAGTAGCATGGTGTACTAGTATGCCAACATAAAAATAAACTTTAAGTCCAACTTAAGGGACCTGTGATGTACTAAAATTAGTATGGTATTTTAATATACTGAATTTGTAACAAATTTAAACGCCGTTATACAATGGGTTTCACAGGCGCCTGCAACTGTACCTATAGAACAGTATAACCAAAACGTAGCCTATAAATACTATGTTATAAGAGTACCAACTTAGCAAACTATAATAATTCCAATATAAATGGGGCAACTGGGACCTGCGAAGTACATATGCTTATGTACATCGGTCACAGCAATAATTAGTATGGTATACTAAATACCACCCTAATAATTTATAAGGTTCAAAGATGAGTCCAGAGGGGCCTGCTATGTATATATACTATGTACAGTATGCCAAGAGAGAATGAATTTAGTATGGTATAAAATACCAACTTAGTAAGTATAACTAACTATAACCCATACTGCTCCTGGTAGTATGGGTTCGAGTCACTTCTGGGGTGTGAGTTTTCAGTTGCATATAGTCTTGGGGATCATTCAGGCTTGTTCGCATTAGTAAATATAAGTATATATAAAAAGGGGGGTGTGCAAACCCCAAAGTGTTCCATTGGGACTTGAAAAGTACATATACCAAAAGCAGAAAAACATGTATGGTATATTAATTGTAAAGGAACCGAGCACAGCCTTAACTTAGTATACTATAAAAACCAACTTAGTATATTAAATTAACTAAGTCCATTACGAAAAGGGGTTAGTTCACTCTAGATCATTTAATATGCACCGAAAAGGGGTCCATGGCCTGTGATGTACATATAGTATGTACTGTATAGACCAAAATATAGCTTATATTTATGTGTGGTACAAATAATACTACTTGAATAATTATATATAGGACCATTAAGAAAGTGGTCCATTGGACCTCATACCCACACGAAAATTACCAAAGTTGTAGGAATAGATAGACCAATTCAAATGGGTCAACAGGGATCTGCAATGAACATATATATATATATATATATATATATATATATATATATATATATATATATATATATATATATATATATATATATATATATATATATATAATATATATATAATAATATTATTAACCTACAATTATTTACCTACAATTATAATAGGTAAACATTAATTATGGTATTAAATATCGGAAGACATTGAGGGTTCCGGCAGTGCACCCCTATTTCTCAGGCCAATGGAGCAGAACCGGCTATAATAATTTATTTATTTATTATATATATACAAGAAGGTACATTGGGATTGTGATGATACATAGCATAGTAATAACATTCTTGAAAAGCCACTAGTACGCGCAGCGTTTCGGGCAGGTTCTTAATCTAAGAAACTTATAAGTAGGTAAATACTTGCAAAATTTATAAAAATGATAAGTTACATAGCATGAAAAAAAATAAAAGATGAGAGAAAAATTGTAGGTATATTAAAGCACGTAGGTTAGCACATAAAGTCCCCATTCTCAGGCGTGTTTTTCCACCACAAAAATACATTATATCATAGGAGTATATAGATTGTATTCCAATATTTATAACGAAACATTTCTATATATTCGTTTGGGAAGCGCGCTTCGTCACGGGTAACCTGTGGCTCAGTGGTCAGCGCTGTCGGCTCACAACCGGCACGTCCTGGTTCGAATCCTGGGCAGGGCGAGATAGCTAGGCACGTCTCCTTGCACCCGTTGCCTCTGTTCACCTAGCAGTAATTAGGAACTTGGTTGTTAGTCGACCGTTGTGGGTCGCTTTCTGAGGAATGGTCAAATACTGTTCATATTCGAGAAAACTTCGAATTTCCCACAAAGCATGGAAACCCAAACAAAAGTACTAAAGTACAGACGCAACAAAGGCCCTTGAGGCAAAGTAACAGAGACCGCCGGGGACCGGTAAAGTCCCCCACCTCGGGTGGTGGGAACCCAGTAGTCTCTCTCGGATAGTGGTATCTGATCATTTTGTTATTCAGCTGTTTCCTCTTTTAAAGCTGAGATGTCTACTTCACAAAAACATATAACTTATACTAAATACTTTAATTTTAGAACACTCTGCACTAGGTACTGCTGGTAATGGTGACGTCTTGGGCATAAACGTCGGCACTGGGCACGTCATGTTGCCAGTTAATGCACATGCAGGCGATATACATGCTAACTGGGGACGTCATCTTGCTAGGTACTGCACACGTAGCTACTAAGGGGACGTCACCTGGCCAGGTACTGCACACGTAGGCGATTAAAAGTTAACCTGGTACCTCGCGTTGTCACGTACCGCACAAGTAGGTGGGAAGACGTCAACACTCTGAAATTAACTTGTCACGTACTACACGTAGGCGGGAAGATGTCAACACTGTGGCCTTCACGTGTCACGTACTGCACACGTAGGTGGGAAGATGTCAACAAACTGGACTTCNCCCACAGGTACTACACCACACAACACTCGCCCACTACCGAAACTGGACGAATCACTTCGAAAACAACACACCCTGGACGCAAACACAGTGGCCCCCTTACCAGAGCCTCAGATATTAACACCAAGTAAGGCATCCAGCACTTCCACTACCACGATAACATCATTTATATTTGCCAACATTCAAGGTATAAAAACACGCAAATCCAACAAAGTTCACTTTATAGATGGTCTCCTTCATGAGGCAAATGCAGTGTTTGCAGCCCTAACAGAAACCCACACAAAGGACTACCATGATGGTGAAATATGGATCTCAGAGTACAATCTTTTCAGATGTGATAGGAAACACCGGCTTCAGGGTGGGGTCAGCCTATACATCAAAGACACACTCATCTGTACTGAGCTGCTAAACACCTCAAATGATATGGTGGAAGTGCTGATAATCAAAATAGAGATTATAAATGTAGTTATTGTCCTTGTATATAAGTCACCGGAGGCAAACCCTCAGCAGTTTAAAGACCAACTAATGAAAGTAGAACACTGCTTGGAAAACCTCACAAATCCAGCTCCGAACATCATTCTGCTTGGGGACTTCAACCTACGGCACCTGAAATGGAAGCACCTGGCTAATACAGTAATATCAGAAAGAATACCAGGAAGTAGCCTTAATGAACAGGCACATGCAAATGACCTGCTACGGATGTGCGACAGGTTTGCCTTAAACCAGCAAATAGTAGAACCAACCAGGAAGGAGAACACGCTGGACCTCATTTTCACTAATAATGATGAATTGATCAGGAACATAATGATTACAAATACCTGTTACTCAGATCACAACTTAATTGAAGTTATGACAACCATGGGGAATAGACCTTCAAAACCAGTCCAGATTCCCGGTGGAGGAGATTTCAGCAAATTCAACTTCAATAATAAACAGATAAACTGGGAGCAAATAAACCAGGACTTCACAGAAATAAACTGGGAAGAACAGCTAGGAAATGCGAACCTGAACCAGTGCCTGGAAAAAATAAGCTCAGTAGCACTAGAAATATGTACAAACCGCATCCCCTAAGAAAAAAGAGGAAGAGATGCAGATTGGAACGAGAACGTCGTTCCCTATATAGGCGAAGAAAACGAATCGCGGTACAACTTGAGAGTCGCACCCTATCTCAGGAACGGCGAAGAAGGTTAGGTAGCGAAATAGGAAAAATTGAACTCAAGCTACAAGAATCATACAAAACGCAGGAGAGGGAAAGAGAGCAAAAGGCCATCAGTGAAATAGAGAGAAACCCGAAATATTTTTTCTCCTATGCAAAATCAAGATCAAAAACCACATCTAGTATCGGGCCCCTGCGAAAGGAAGATGGAACTTTCACCGATGACAACAAAGAAATGAGCGAGCTACTGAGGAAGCAATATACGACTCTGTCTTCAGCGAGCCATTAAACGCACTAAAGATCGATAACCCAAATGAATTTTTCATGGATATGATACCAACATCAAATCATATATCAGACGTCACCCTATCCCCACTGGATTTTGAAGAAGCCATAAACAGTATGCCTATGCACTCCGCACCAGGCCCGGATTCTTGGAACTCCATATTCATCAAGAACTGTAAAAAACCACTATCGCAGGCCCTTCACATTCTGTGGAGACAAAGCCTAGATACTGGCGTTATTCCTGATATACTAAAAACAGCAGAGATAGCACCACTTCATAAAGGAGGAAATAAGGCAGAGGCAAAAAATTACAGACCGATAGCACTAACATCGCACATCATAAAAATTTTTGAGAGAGTGCTAAGAAGTAAGATCACAAAATACATGGAATCACAGCATCTCCATAACCCGGACAACATGGTTTCAGAACAGGGCGCTCTTGCCTGTCGCAGTTGCTGGACCACTATGATATGGCATTAGATGCTATGGAAGACAAACAAAACGCTGATGTAATTTACACAGATTTCGCAAAAGCTTTTGATAAATGTGACCATGGTGTTATTGCCCATAAAATGCGCTCAAAAGGAATTACCGGAAAAGTAGGCAGATGGATCTACAATTTCCTGACCAACAGAACCCAATGTGTAATAGTCAACAAAATAAAATCCAACCCGTCAACCGTTAAGAGCTCAGTCCCCCAGGGTACTGTGCTTGCTCCAGTACTTTTTCTCATCCTTATATCGGACATAGACAAGAACACAACCTATAGCACTGTATCATCCTTTGCAGATGACACTAGGATCTTCATGAGAGTAGGCAACATAGAGGACACGGCGAACCTCCAGTCAGATGTAGATCAGGTCTTTCTATGGGCTACAGAAAATAATATGGTGTTTAACGAAGACAAGTTCCAGCTCATGCGCTATGGAAAAAATGAAAATATAAAAACGGAAACCACGTACAAAACTCAGGCAAATCATAACATAGAACGAAAAGGCAATGTAAAGGATCTGGGTGTACTCATGTCGGAAGACCTTACCTTTAAAGAACACAATAAAGTAGCCGTCACAACTGCAAGAAAAATGACAGGTTGGATAACAAGAACTTTTCACACTAGAGATGCTATACCGATGATGACACTTTTCAAAACGCTTGTGCTCTCTAGAGTGGAGTACTGCTGCACAATGACAGCCCCTTTCACTGCGGGTGAAATTGCTGACCTGGAGAGCGTGCAGAGATCCTTTACTGCTAGAATCCACTCGGTAAAACATCTAAACTATTGGGACCGACTAAAGAGCCTAAATCTGTATTCCCTTGAGCGCAGGCGGGAGAGATACATAATAATTTACACGTGGAAAATATTAGAGGGGCTGGTCCCAAACCTGCACACAGAAATAACATCACATGAGACCAGAAGACATGGCAGGATGTGCAGAATACCCCCGTTGAAAAGCAGAGGTGCAACTGGTACTCTGAGAGAGAACTCTATCAACATCAGAGGCCCGAGACTGTTCAACACGCTTCCACTACACATAAGGGACATAACTGGCAAACCCCTCACAGTGTTCAAGAGAGAACTGGATAAGCACCTCCAAAGGATACCTGATCAACCAGGCTGTGACTCATACGTCAGGCTGCGAGCAGCCGCGTCCAACAGCCTGGTTGATCAGTCCAGCAACCAGGAGGCCTGGTCGATGACCGGGCCGCGGGGACGATAAGCCCCGGAAGCACCTCAAGGTATCCTCCTCAAGGTAGGTGTCGCATACAGTTGGCCCACACACGCAGCCGCCAGTCAAATTATGGTGCGGATCCTATGTAACTGGGCCTCTGCCTTTTTGTTAACTCGGCACACCATCTCCTGCCCACCCTTACTGCTTTGATAATTCCAGATCCACGATCGAACGAGGACGAGGAAATCCTGTGATGATCGAGGAACACACGGCGTGGCCCGAAAGGTGGAACACGGCTCTCATGCCCCCCGGGAGAGGTATCCTGGGAGACGAACTACCCGCTTCCAAGCGGACACCTCCACTCAGCACCCGCGGGGCTCACCAGTGACAACAACCGACACGGGGTCGACCCTGGGGAGTCGGCCTCGAAGAGGACAGCGTTCACATTCCCACACCCGCCCTGGGGCCAGACATCAGGTCTGGTCTCTGTGAGGGCGGGCTACTACGACGAAGAAAAACACGGGAACGACCAGTCATTCCCCGCGGCGACAAGCGCTTCCTACATGGAGTACAACCCCGGCGCTATGTACTCCACCCAGTCCACAGGCGGGGGCTTCCCGCCTCCCCGCTCCTCGACTCGTCAAGATGGTACTCCGACGGCCCTCCAAGCGAGCTGCGTCTCCTCGCAGCATCTGCCCAGTAGGCCCGGAATGGTACCTTTTTCAGTCAGGATCATGTAAGACTGACTGTTTTTTAATGGCCTCTCCGGGCATACGGGCACGCTTACGGCCAAGGTACCGAGAAGGCATGTACCCACTTTTGCAGCCAGCTTCCGCTCGCCCTTCGGGGGTGGGGGTTCCGCGCCGCTGGCCCTCACGGGATTGGGGGTGCTCCGACGGAACCCCCAAAGTGATAAGCCAAGAATACCAAGAACTGGAATTACCGCAGTCTAATTACAGATTTCACGGCAATTGAATTACATTAGCATGATAACGGCTATCCATTATTTGCTGTATAATTTTGTATGCCCATTCACTATTCATTATGAGGCAGTATTTATTTATCCATTTAGTCGTTATAATTAGCCTATGCTTCTTCATGCAAGAACTTCTTTAATAATCATTTATGATTATTTTAATTTGTGATAAATTTCATATTAATTACTTTGTAAGTAATTTATATAATAATTAATTTTGTAATTTGTAATTATTATGTTAAGTAATTAATTTATATAATTATTAATAAATTAAGCCCCCACGTGGTGCGTTTTCTTCCAACCCACAGAAAATAGTCGCTGTATGCAAAGCAAACGGCGAAATTTCTGGGGGCTGAAGAAAACGTAATACCATATCTGTGACTAACCGTCCTTGGTTGCGTGCGCATCACGCTGGGGCATTTAAGCCCGTCCAGGGGACTCGGCCACTCTTGCTGGCCGTCTCCCGGACGTTACACTACAAAACGCCCACCCGCCTCCCAGGTTCCTCTGCTTCCCCTGGCCTTACAGGGGAAGGCGCTTTTGCAGCTTGCTGAGGACACTTGTCCCAATTTGCAATGGATTTTGTGTTACCTTTGGGGGGTGCTCCGACGGAACCCCCAAAGTGATAAGCCAAGAATACCAAGAACTGGAATTACCGCAGTCTAATTACAGATTTCACGGCAATTGAATTACATTAGCATGATAACGGCTATCCATTATTTGCTGTATAATTTTGTATGCCCATTCACTATTCATTATGAGGCAGTATTTATTTATCCATTTAGTCGTTATAATTAGCCTATGCTTCTTCATGCAAGAACTTCTTTAATAATCATTTATGATTATTTTAATTTGTGATAAATTTCATATTAATTACTTTGTAAGTAATTTATATAATAATTAATTTTGTAATTTGTAATTATTATGTTAAGTAATTAATTTATATAATTATTAATAAATTAAGCCCCCACGTGGTGCGTTTTCTTCCAACCCACAGAAATATGGTATGCTTAAGTATCGACACACCTAATAAGTCCACCAAGAAGTGGGGGCGACTGGTACTTGTGCTATATAAATAAGTTCTGAAACCAGCTATGCTTGCAGTATAGACCGCATATAGCTTATAAGTAGCATGGTGTACTAGTATGCCAACATAAAAATAAACTTTAAGTCCAACCTAAGGGACCTGCGATGTACTAAAATTAGTATGGTATTTTAATATACTGAATTTGTAACAAATTTAAACGCCGTTATACAATGGGTTTCACAGGCGCCTGCAACTGTACCTATAGAACAGTATAACCAAAACGTAGCCTATAAATACTATGTTATAAGAGTACCAACTTAGCAAACTATAATAATTCCAATATAAATGGGGCAACTGGGACCTGCGAAGTACATATGCTTATGTACATCGGTCACAGCAATAATTAGTATGGTATACTAAATACCACCCTAATAATTTATAAGGTTCAAAGATGAGTCCAGAGTGGCCTGCTATGTATATATACTATGTACAGTATGCCAAGAGAGAATGAATTTAGTATGGTATAAAATACCAACTTAGTAAATATAACTAACTATAACCCATACTGCTCCTGGTAGTATGGGTTCGAGTCACTTCTGGGGTGTGAGTTTTCAGTTGCATATAGTCCTGGGGATCATTCAGGCTTGTTCGCATTAGTAAATATAAGTATATATAAAAAGGGGGGGTGTGCAAACCCCAAAGTGTTCCATTGGGACTTGAAAAGTACATATACCAAAAGCAGAAAAACATGTATGGTATATTAATTGTAAAGGAACCGAGCACAGCTTTAACTTAGTATACTATAAAAACCAACTTAGTATATTAAATTAACTAAGTCCATTACGAAAAGGGGTTAGTTCACTCTAGATCATTTAATATGCACCGAAAAGGGGTCCAATGGCCTGTGATGTACATATAGTATGTACTGTATAGACCAAAATATAGCTTATATTTATGTGTGGTACAAATAATACTACTTGAATAATTATATATAGGACCATTAAGAAAGTGGTCCATTAGGACCTCATACCCACACGTAAAATTACCAAAGTTGTAGGAATAGATAGACCAATTCAAAATGGGTCAACAGGGATCTGCAATGAACATATATATATATATATATATATATATATATATATATATATATATATATATATATATATATATATATATATATATATATATATATATATATAATTATTAAACCTACAATTATTTACCTACAATTATAATAGGTAAACATTAATTATGGTATTAAATATCGGAAGACATTGAGGGTTCCGGCAGTGCACCCCTATTTCTCAGGCCAATGGAGCAGAACCGGCTATAATAATTTATTTATTTATTTATATATATACAAGAAGGTACATTGGGATTGTGATGATACATAGCATAGTAATAACATTCTTGAAAAGCCACTAGTACGCGCAGCGTTTCGGGCAGGTTCTTAATCTAAGAAACTTATAAGTAGGTAAATACTTGCAAAATTTATAAAAATGATAAGTTACATAGCATGAAAAAAATAAAAGATGAGAGAAAAATTGTAGGTATATTAAAGCACGTAGGTTAGCACATAAAGTCCCCATTCTCAGGCGTGTTTTTTCCACCACAAAAATACATTATATCATAGGAGTATATAGATTGTATTCCAATATTTATAACGAAACATTTCTATATATTCGTTTGGGAAGCGCGCTTCGTCACGGGTAACCTGTGGCTCAGTGGTCAGCGCTGTCGGCTCACAACCGGCACGTCCTGGGTTCGAATCCTGGGCAGGGCGAGATAGCTAGGCACGTCTCCTTGCACCCGTTGCCTCTGTTCACCTAGCAGTAATTAGGAACTTGGTTGTTAGTCGACCGTTGTGGGTCGCTTTCTGAGGAATGGTCAAATACTGTTCATATTCGAGAAAACTTCGAATTTCCCACAAAGCATGGAAACCCAAACAAAAGTACTAAAGTACAGACGCAACAAAGGCCCTTGAGGCAAAGTAACAGAGACCGCCGGGGACCGGTAAAGTCCCCACCCTCGGGTGGTGGGAACCCAGTAGTCTCTCTCGGATAGTGGTATCTGATCATTTTGTTATTCAGCTGTCTTTCCTCTTTTAAAGCTGAGATGTCTACTTCACAAAACATATAACTTATACTAAATACTTATACTTTTAGAACACTCTGCACTAGGTACTGCTGGTACTGGTGACGTCTTGGGCATAAACGTCGGCACTGGGCACGTCATGTTGCCAGTTAATGCACATGCAGGCGATATACATGCTTAACTGGGGACGTCATCTTGCTAGGTACTGCACACGTAGCTACTAAGGGGACGTCACCTGGCCAGGTACTGCACACGTAGGCGATAAAAAGTTAACCTGGTACCTCGCGTTGTCACGTACCGCACACGTAGGTGGGAAGACGTCAACACTCTGAACTTCACCTTGTCACGTACTCCACACGTAGGCGGGAAGATGTCAACACTGTGGCCTTCACGTTGTCACGTACTGCACACGTAGGTGGGAAGATGTCAACAAACTGGACTTCACGTTGCCAGGTACCGTACACGTAGGTGAGAAAATGAACAATTCCATAAGGGACGTGATGAGGGTTCGAACCTACGCTCAGATGATCCCAGACGCGCCTTAGTCAACTGACGGCACGTCTGGGATCATCCCGGGCGAAGGATCGATTCCTCATCACGGCCCTTGTGGATTTGTTTATTTGATATATCACGCTATTTTGATTTTGGTGTGTTTTGTACGTTGGAAGATGACAACACTGCAGACTTCACGTTGTCAGGTACCGCACACGCAGGTGGAAAGATGTCAACACTGTGGACTTCCCGTTGTCAAGTTTTGCACACGTATGTGCTAAGAAAACAACACCGAGGATGTGCCGTTGCCAGGTACTGCACACGTAAGTGCTAGGCGTCTGGATAATTCGCCTCTGGTCGTTCCAACGTTAGTATATACCTTGGATAGCATATACTTGGGATTGCATATATAAAAATATGGTATGCTTAAGTATCGACACACCTAATAAGTCCACCAAGAAGTGGGGGCGACTGGTACTTGTGCTATATAAATAAGTTCTGAAACCAGCTATGCTTGCAGTATAGACCGCATATAGCTTATAAGTAGCATGGTGTACTAGTATGCCAACATAAAAATAAACTTTAAGTCCAACCTAAGGGACCTGCGATGTACTAAAATTAGTATGGTATTTTAATATACTGAATTTGTAACAAATTTAAACGCCGTTATACAATGGGTTTCACAGGCGCCTGCAACTGTACCTATAGAACAGTATAACCAAAACGTAGCCTATAAATACTATGTTATAAGAGTACCAACTTAGCAAACTATAATAATTCCAATATAAATGGGGCAACTGGGACCTGCGAAGTACATATGCTTATGTACATCGGTCACAGCAATAATTAGTATGGTATACTAAATACCACCCTAATAATTTATAAGGTTCAAAGATGAGTCCAGAGGGCCTGCTATGTATATATACTATGTACAGTATGCCAAGAGAGAATGAATTTAGTATGGTATAAAATACCAACTTAGTAAATATAACTAACTATAACCCATACTGCTCCTGGTAGTATGGGTTCGAGTCACTTCTGGGGTGTGAGTTTTCAGTTGCATATAGTCCTGGGGATCATTCAGGCTTGTTCGCATTAGTAAATATAAGTATATATAAAAAGGGGGGGTGTGCAAACCCCAAAGTGTTCCATTGGGACTTGAAAAGTACATATACCAAAAGCAGAAAAACATGTATGGTATATTAATTGTAAAGGAACCGAGCACAGCTTTAACTTAGTATACTATAAAAACCAACTTAGTATATTAAATTAACTAAGTCCATTACGAAAAGGGGTTAGTTCACTCTAGATCATTTAATATGCACCGAAAAGGGGTCCAATGGCCTGTGATGTACATATAGTATGTACTGTATAGACCAAAATATAGCTTATATTTATGTGTGGTACAAATAATACTACTTGAATAATTATATATAGGACCATTAAGAAAGTGGTCCATTAGGACCTCATACCCACACGTAAAATTACCAAAGTTGTAGGAATAGATAGACCAATTCAAAATGGGTCAACAGGGATCTGCAATGATATATATATATATATATATATATATATATATATATATATATATATATATATATATATATATATATATATATATATATATATATATATATATATATATATATATATATATATATATATATATATATATATAAATTATTAAACCTACAATTATTTACCTACAATTATAATAGGTAAACATTAATTATGGTATTAAATATCGGAAGACATTGAGGGTTCCGGCAGTGCACCCCTATTTCTCAGGCCAATGGAGCAGAACCGGCTATAATAATTTATTTATTTATTTATATATATACAAGAAGGTACATTGGGATTGTGATGATACATAGCATAGTAATAACATTCTTGAAAAGCCACTAGTACGCGCAGCGTTTCGGGCAGGTTCTTAATCTAAGAAACTTATAAGTAGGTAAATACTTGCAAAATTTATAAAAATGATAAGTTACATAGCATGAAAAAAAATAAAAGATGAGAGAAAAATTGTAGGTATATTAAAGCACGTAGGTTAGCACATAAAGTCCCCATTCTCAGGCGTGTTTTTTCCACCACAAAAATACATTATATCATAGGAGTATATAGATTGTATTCCAATATTTATAACGAAACATTTCTATATATTCGTTTGGGAAGCGCGCTTCGTCACGGGTAACCTGTGGCTCAGTGGTCAGCGCTGTCGGCTCACAACCGGCACGTCCTGGGTTCGAATCCTGGGCAGGGCGAGATAGCTAGGCACGTCTCCTTGCACCCGTTGCCTCTGTTCACCTAGCAGTAATTAGGAACTTGGTTGTTAGTCGACCGTTGTGGGTCGCTTTCTGAGGAATGGTCAAATACTGTTCATATTCGAGAAAACTTCGAATTTCCCACAAAGCATGGAAACCCAAACAAAAGTACTAAAGTACAGACGCAACAAAGGCCCTTGAGGCAAAGTAACAGAGACCGCCGGGGACCGGTAAAGTCCCCACCCTCGGGTGGTGGGAACCCAGTAGTCTCTCTCGGATAGTGGTATCTGATCATTTTGTTATTCAGCTGTCTTTCCTCTTTTAAAGCTGAGATGTCTACTTCACAAAACATATAACTTATACTAAATACTTATACTTTTAGAACACTCTGCACTAGGTACTGCTGGTACTGGTGACGTCTTGGGCATAAACGTCGGCACTGGGCACGTCATGTTGCCAGTTAATGCACATGCAGGCGATATACATGCTTAACTGGGGACGTCATCTTGCTAGGTACTGCACACGTAGCTACTAAGGGGACGTCACCTGGCCAGGTACTGCACACGTAGGCGATAAAAAGTTAACCTGGTACCTCGCGTTGTCACGTACCGCACACGTAGGTGGGAAGACGTCAACACTCTGAACTTCACCTTGTCACGTACTCCACACGTAGGCGGGAAGATGTCAACACTGTGGCCTTCACGTTGTCACGTACTGCACACGTAGGTGGGAAGATGTCAACAAACTGGACTTCACGTTGCCAGGTACCGTACACGTAGGTGAGAAAATGAACAATTCCATAAGGGACGTGATGAGGGTTCGAACCTACGCTCAGATGATCCCAGACGCGCCTTAGTCAACTGACGGCACGTCTGGGATCATCCCGGGCGAAGGATCGATTCCTCATCACGGCCCTTGTGGATTTGTTTATTTGATATATCACGCTATTTTGATTTTGGTGTGTTTTGTACGTTGGAAGATGACAACACTGCAGACTTCACGTTGTCAGGTACCGCACACGCAGGTGGAAAGATGTCAACACTGTGGACTTCCCGTTGTCAAGTTTTGCACACGTATGTGCTAAGAAAACAACACCGAGGATGTGCCGTTGCCAGGTACTGCACACGTAAGTGCTAGGCGTCTGGATAATTCGCCTCTGGTCGTTCCAACGTTAGTATATACCTTGGATAGCATATACTTGGGATTGCATATATAAAAATATGGTATGCTTAAGTATCGACACACCTAATAAGTCCACCAAGAAGTGGGGGCGACTGGTACTTGTGCTATATAAATAAGTTCTGAAACCAGCTATGCTTGCAGTATAGACCGCATATAGCTTATAAGTAGCATGGTGTACTAGTATGCCAACATAAAAATAAACTTTAAGTCCAACCTAAGGGACCTGCGATGTACTAAAATTAGTATGGTATTTTAATATACTGAATTTGTAACAAATTTAAACGCCGTTATACAATGGGTTTCACAGGCGCCTGCAACTGTACCTATAGAACAGTATAACCAAAACGTAGCCTATAAATACTATGTTATAAGAGTACCAACTTAGCAAACTATAATAATTCCAATATAAATAATAAAATAATATAATAAATATGTTTATTCAGGAAAGGTACATACATAGAGAGATTTTACATAAGTGGATCGATTTATAGATAGAGCTAGTACATACAATGCCTAAAGCCACTATTACGCAATGCGTTTCGGGCAAGAAAACATTAATATCTAAAACTTAATACTAATTGGACAAAAAGAATAAAATGTTTTGAGAACAGATACAATAAAGGTACAAAAAAAGGGGGGGAACATGACTGAAAAGCAGCACAAATACAATATGTAGACAAACAGCGTTGAAAAAAAAAAAAAAATAAGACATGGGTTGACAATAGAGGGGTAAGGTAGGTTACAGGGAGTTTATCAGGTAGTGTTTAGTTTTAATCTTAAACTGGTTGAGAGAGGTACAGTCTTTAACATGGTTGGGAAGGTCATTCCACATTCTGGGTCCCTTGATTTGTAGAGCATTTCTAGTTTGGTTAAGTCGTACTCTTGGAATATCAAAACTGTATTTATTTCTGGTGTGGTGCTCATGGGTTCTGTTACAGCTTTCAATGAAGCTTTTGAGGTCAGGATTGGCATTACAGTTCAGCGTTTTATATATGTATAATACACATGAGAGAATGTGCAGTGACTTAATATCTAACATATTGAGAGATTTGAGTAGGGGTACCGAGTGATGTCTGGGGCCAGAGTTGGATATTGTCCTAATAGCAGCTTTGTGTTGAGTAATTAGAGGACGTAAATGATTTTGGGTAGTAGAACCCCAAGCACAAATACCATAGTTGAGATATGGATAGATGAGGGAGTAATAGAGAGTCACCAGGGCAGGGCGGGGTACATAATATCTGATCTTAGAAAGAATGCCAACAGTTTTTGAAACTTTTTTTGATATATTTAGAATGTGTCCCTGGAAATTAAGCTTGTGATCAATGAGAACGCCAAGGAATTTGCCATCTAATTTGTTACAAATTTGGGTATTGTTAATCTCGAGATTTATTTGGTTAGAGGATTTATTGCCAAACAGAATATAGAAAGTTTTGTCAATGTTAAGGGTGAGTTTGTTGGCAGTTAGCCAAAGATGGACTTTATTAAGCTCGGTATTTACTGTGGCATTTAGAGCAAGGGGGTCAGGACTGGAGTAAATGAAGGTTGTGTCATCAGCAAATAGAATTGGTCTAAGGTGTTGGGAGGCATTTGGAAGGTCATTAATGTAGATGAGAAAGAGGAGAGGGCCAAGTATACTGCCCTGAGGAACACCAATGTTGATGGGTAGGGTAGGAGAAATTGAATTGTTCACAGAAACATACTGGAGTCTGTCAGTAAGGTAAGATTTGAGGTATTGCAGGGAGAGTCCTCTGACTCCATAATGATGTAATTTAAGAAGAAGGTTTTGGTGGTTCACAGTGTCAAAAGCCTTACGCAGGTCCACAAATAACCCAACAGGGAACTCATTTTTATCAAGAGCTGCATGAATTAAGTTAATCATACTAATAAGTGCATCGTTAGTGCTTTTTTTAGGTCTGAAGCCATATTGGCAAGAGCTAAGTATATTGTGCTTGGCTAGATAAGAGTAAAGCTGCTTGTAGATTAGTTTTTCAAAAATTTTTGATAAGTTAGGCAGGATTGAAATCGGTCTGTAGTTGTTAACATCAGTGAGATCACCACATTTGTGGACAGGGGTTACTCTCGCTTTTTTTAGAATATCTGGGAAGGTTTGGAGTTCAAGTGACTTGTTGAAGAGCAATGTAATTGCAGGGGCTAAGGATCTGGAGGCTTTTTTGTAAATTAATGTCGGAATCTCCTCAAGGGCACTAGACACTAGATTACTTAAAAATACATGGCTGGAAGTTAAATTGCGTTCGCTACTTAAACTATCATGTACTGTATTTATGTAAAATCTCCCTGTTTCTTCGCATATGGAACACGGGACCTTACACGCTCTCTGATTTACTGTTTAATAGAGATTCACAAATAAAGCTTATGATTGTATACGTTATCAAAAAGGCAGTGACAAAGTCATTTTTGCGTTTTAATCACAGAGATTAGATCTTATTGAGATAGGAAAGATATTCATATTTTAAAGAAGGTTTTTGAACCGTCGCTCTCCCTATCGATAGGAACTAACTTTTCTTGTTATTATTAACAAGCTTAAGTATACACAGCAATGTGTTGCTACCCTTTTCTATACGAAAGATTACACAGTTTATATCAAAAACTAGCTATAAGTTCATCTAATATTCCCATCTCACAGGATGGTTAGTTATACATGGAATCAGGGGATAAAATACCAGCTTCAATAAAAAAAAATCAACTCTGACTAACAATCAGGTGAGAACATAAAATGTAATGCTGATCTATTAGCCTCCGTTAGCAAAATCTGGGTACAGCTTAAGAATATCTTCCATATTCCTAAGTGTATGAAGTAATTACAGAGTTCAAAGTACCTTATATCATTTGGTCTGAAGTCACTTATAACAGGGCAATCACAGATATAGTGTTGGTGAGTATGTCCCAGCTCTTGTTCACATAGTTTACAGCAGGAATATTCACCATTGGGGGCCATTCATTACCTGCTGCCACCTGCGATACATATCTATATCCTAGCCTAATTCTGGCAATTACAATGTCACACTGTCATTGTGACACTAGTGGAAGTTTTATGCTGTCCGTTCATATAATTCTCGGTTCTAAACATGTTTAGTTAGTTTAGTTTATATATTATGCACCCCATACCCATCTTGTGGGCGGTAGTGGAAAAGGTTACAGAGGCACATATATGTCATATCTCTTTATACTCTTGCTTTCTGGCTTTTGTGTGTCAGTGACTGCTCTTCTGTCTTCCCTAATTACCTAAAATATTGCGACTTTGACAGAAGAAATTGGAATGCCCATATCCCACTCAATTTCAGGCTTATCACATTCAGTTTTAGCTGCCTTGTTTGTGTCATCATGCTGGACAACACCTATATGAGAAGGTATCCATAAAAATGAGACTTTGAAACTCCTACTGTTTGCAATAATAATGTTGTTTATAATGGATGTTACAACTGCAATCTTTTGAAGATCAATGCTAATTTAATCTAGATAATGTAATAAACGAAAGTTTTCTATGTCAACAGAAAGGCAGAAATATAAGCTACACTTTAAATACTTTGTCATAAATATAACTGAAGTGAAAGCGAAGATATATGCCTTTGTATAGCTACTTGATACTGTAGAGTTACTTGTTGGCTTGCTCTAAGAGTGTGAAGCCCTTCACACCAGCCAATAAATTGTGTAATTTATTTCCATATATGCTAATTAACCTTAAAATCTATATGTCAGAAGGAAGGAAGATGTAGACGTTAATGTGACAACATTTCAAGAAATATCTCTCTCTCTCTAAAGTTAAATAATACAACCCTATCGCCGGTGTCCGGACACATGAAAGCTACTAATTAGGTATCAGTGGCCAGCCAGGCGGAGATCACATGCTGTACAATACTGATAAATAGTCGCTGTATGCAAAGCAAACGGCGAAATTTCTGGGGGCAGAAGAAAACGTAATACCATATCTGTGACTAACCGTCCTTGGTTGCGTGTGCATCACGCTGGGGCATTTAAGCGCGTCCAGGGGACTCGGCCACTCTTGCTGGCCGTCTCCCGGACGTTACCTACAAAACGCTCCTGCCTCCTCCTCGCCCCTGACTCTGACGCCTACAGCTACCCGTGATCCGCGACGCTCAGTACACAGTGAAGTTGTTGTTAGCCTATAGCGTTGCAGAGCAGCCTGCACATCGCAATTCACCTAAGGTACAGTCCTGCCCGTTTTCCTCAACGCCCAGGGGCTGTGGGCTCCTTATCGCCGGGGCACGGAGGTGTGCACGGCGGTTTTTCGGTGTGGACTGTGTCCGTGCCCGGTTTCCGACGTGGGCGTTGTGGGCGGCTTCGTATGCAGTAAGGAGCATTGCAGTTATGCAGTAACATACAGACTTCAGTCTTCGAAGATGCCTGAATCTTTTGCCACACTCTCGACACTCATGAGGTCGATCCTCCACATGAATTACATGTGTTATTATAGTTTCACGTTCTGAAATCTCCTGCCACATTCTGCACACTGCAACGGCGTTCATCTGGATGCCTTAACATGTGTCTCTTCATTTGGTCAAGACGACTGAATCTCTTCCCTCATCTGGACACTCGTGAGTTTTGTCATCTACACTTGTGGGGTTTGTCAGCCGAATGTAATAAATTATGAGTGGCCTTACTTCGAGGATGACTGATCCTCTTCCCACACTCTAGTCACTTATAAGGTTTCTCCCCCGATAGCACAATCATGTGAGTCTTACTTTTACACGCTGACTGAACCTTAACATGTGTCTCTTCATTTGGTCAAGACGACTGAATCTCTTCCCTCTTCTGGACACTCGTGAGTTTTGTCATCTACACTTGTGGGGTTTGTCAGCCAATGTATTAAAATAAGAGTGGCCTTACTTCGAGGATGACTGATCCTCTTCCCACACTCAAGTCACTATAAGGTTTCTCCCCCGATAGCTCAAACATGTGAGTCTTCTTTTTTACACGCTGACTGAACCTCGCACGCAGACTGAACCTCTTCCCACGCTCAGGACACTCGTGAGGTTTGTCACCCGTATGCACCAACTTGTGAGTCTTCCTTTCTCCATGCTGACTGAAGCTCCTCCCCCATTCTGGACACTTATGAGCTTTCTTTCAGCCGATGTACAGCAGTCGTTGGCCCAGCTGGTGGTGTGCCAGCTGAGCATGCCCCTGGGGGCCAAGCACAGCTGCTGTTGTTCCGGCTGATGTGGTACCAGCCGATGTCCCAGCAGTTGATGGCACAGACGGTGCTGTTCCGCGCCGAGCATGCCCCTGGGGGCCAAGCACAGCTGCTGTTCCGGCTGAGGTGGTCCCAGCCGATGACCCGGCAGCTGACGGCACAGCTGGTGGGGTTCCAGCTGAGCGTGACCCAGGGGGCCAAGCACGGCTGCTGTTGTACCGGCTGATCCGGTCCCAGCCGATGACCCAGCAGCGGGCAGCCCAAATGGCGGTGTTCCTGCTGAGCATGCCCCTGGGGGGCCAAGCACAGCTGCTGTTGTACCAGCGGAGGAGGGCCCAGCCGAGGGTCCAGCAGCTGAGGGCGCAGCTGGGGGCGTTCTATTATTCCTTGTTATTTTTCTTTATTTTGTTACATTATTTACTTTATTATTTCTTTTAAGTTTATATTTTATGGTATTTTAATTCCTTTTGTTGGTTTCCAGAGTGGACAGCATTCACGTTACCATTTATATTATTTGGTATTTCCTATTGCTTACCTTACTTTCCCAGCCGACGATCGATCCAGCAGCTGTTGGCACAGCTGGAGGGCAGGAGGAAGCCGGAGAGCTTCCTGGCATTACATTGGTACTGAATAAATGTTAGGTTGGGCTGACTTAACCTAAACTACCCTAACCTAACCTAACCTAACTTAACCAAACCAATCCTAACCTAACTGACGCTTGGTTTGTCGTCTTTATTTGCCGTCACCAGCTATTCATTTCGTCGCATTTTTAATAAAAATATTTTTTTTCGGATTAGAATTATGCTGGAGCAGCCGGCCCATCTACATTATTCTAAGATATAGTCCTGTCGTGTTCCCCTCCATGCCCGCGTGCGCGGCGCCCTGTTGTAGTTAGGATTGTCCCAGGTGCCCGGCGTGTACCCGGCGCCTGTCCCGGCTGCCGATGTTCCGGCGGAAGTGGTTCCCGCCGATGATCCAGCAGCCGAAGGCTGAGCATGCTGAGCATGCCCCTGGGGGACAAGCACAGCTGCTGTTGTTCCGGCTGATGTGGCGCCAGCCGATGATCCTGCACTCTGACGGCACAGCTGGTGGTGTGCCAAGCTGAGCATGCCCCTGGGGGCCGAGCACAGCTGCTGCTGTTCCGGCTGATGTGGTCTCAGCCGATGAGCCAGCAACTGTTGGCGCAGCTGGTGGTATTCCAAGCCGAGCATGACCCTGGGGGCCGAGCACAGCTGCTGTTGTTCCGGCGGATGTGGTCCCAGCCGATGTCTAGCAGCTGTGGGCACAGCTGGTGGTGTTCCAGCTGTGCATGACCCTGGGGGGCTAAGCACAGCTGCTGTAGTTCCGGCTGATGTGGTACCGCCAGCTGACGGCACAGCTGGCGGTGTTCCAGCCGAGCGTGCCCCGGGGGCCAAGCACAGCTGCTGATGCTCCGGCGGAGGTGGTCCCAGCCGATGGTTCAGCAGCCGAGGGCACAGCTGGTGGTGTCCTATTATTAATCTTATTTCCCCATTTTAGTTCTTGTTATAATTTTATTTATTATTTATTTCTTTAATTTTATAATTTTATTGTATTTGTTCTAGTTCCCAGCCGACGATCTAGCAGCTGAAGGCTCAGCTGGTGAAGTTCCGAGCTGAGCATGACACTGGGGGCCAAGTACAGCTGCTGCTGTTCCGGCTGATGTGTTCCCAGCCGATGATCCAGCAGCTGTCGGCACAGCTGGCGGTGGGCCAGCTGAGCATGCCCTGGGGGCCAAGCACAGCTGCTGTTGTTCCGGCTAATGTGGTCCCAGCCGATGATCCAGCATGCCGCTGGCACACCTGGTGGTGTTTATTATCAGTCCCGGCTGATGTGGTCCCAGCCGATGATCCAGCAGCTGGCGGTGTGCCAGCCGAGCATGCCCTGGGGGACAAGCACAGCTGCTGTTGTCCCGGCTGACGAGGTCCCAGCCGATGATCCAGCACGCCGATGGCACACCTGGTGGTGCCACAGCTGTGCACGACCCCGGGGGCCAAGCACTGCTGCTGTTGTTCCGGCTACTATGGTACCAGCCGATGTTCCAGCACCTGATGCCCCTGAGGGGCTAAGCACAGCTGATGTAGTTCCGGCTGATGTCCCAGCCGATGATCCAGCACGCCCATGGCACACCTGGTGGTGTCCCAGCTGTGCACGAACCCGGGGCCAAGCTCTGCTGCTGTTGTTCCGGCTGCTGTGGTACCAGCCGATGTTCCAGCACCTGATGCCACAGCTGGTGGCATTTCCGAGCTGATCATGCCCTGGGGGACAAGCTCAGCTGCTGTTGTTCCGGCTGACGTGGTCCCAGCCGACAATCCAGCGGCTGGTGGTGGTTACAGCAGAGCATGCCCCTGTGGGCCAAGCACAGCTGCCGATGTTATGCCGGGGTTGGTACCAGCCAACGATTCAGCAGCTGAGGGCACAGCTGGTGGTGTTCCAGCTATGATCGCCCATGGGGGCTATGCACAGCTGTTGTAGTTCCGGCTGATGTGGTACCAGCCGATGATCCAGCAGCTGATAGCACAGCGGGTGGCCAAGCTCAGCGGCGGGAGTTCCGACTGATGTGGTCCCAGCCGATGATCCTGCAGCTAATGGCACAGTTGGCGGCAATCCAGCTGAGCATGCCTTTGGGCCCAAGCGCGGCTGCTGTAGTCCCGGCTGACCTGGCCACAACCGATGTTCAGCAGCCACAGGCTCAGCTGGCAGTCTTCCAACAGAGGGTGCCCTAGTAATGAAATTTAATTAACCAGTCATTACGGTTATTGTAAAAAAAAATTAATTTGTTAATTATTTAACCGTTAGGCTTATTCATCATTATGATTTATTAATTACTACTATAATTGCTTATATGCTGCCGTGTCTCAGCAGCTGAAGGCCCAGCTGAGCACGCCCTTATATACATCCATTGTTTATGTGTATGTAAATTAATTACCGTATCTTATGCTCCGGAGGGCTCAGCTGGTGCTGTTGCAGCCGAGCTTGTCAGCCTCCCTCTTTATTCACGTACGTTTGCTGTTCCTTGCATTTTGTCATTCTTTATTCATTTCTAATTCTTGTATTATATATTGCCAGCTGGCGGTGAGTAGCTGAGCACGCCCCAGGGGAACGAGCCCAGCTGCTGAGGTCCCAGCCGATGCGTAGGCTCAGCTGGTGGCGTTGCAGCTGAGCATGCTCGGTCACCCAACTATTTATACACGACCGCCGTTTCTTTACACTTCGTCATTCTTTATATTCAAGCCCAGCTGCTGGGGTCCCACACGACGATCCAGGAGCCGTTGGCACAGTTGGTGGTGGTTCATCTGAGCATGCCCTTGGGGCTCTGCCAGCTCCTGATGTCCTGGCCGAACACTTTCTTGCAGCTAGGTACAGCTGACGAGGCTGCAGATGGAGTGTCCTAAACGAGGATCTGCACGAGAGTAGGGAAGAACGCAATTTCTAACCATTCTTAATATAATTCCATTACAGTTCTCATTCGTCTTGTTGGGCGTAAGTGTTTCTGCAGTGCCACGCCACCTCACACCCCTCATACCTTGGCCTGTTGGCGTTCCTTGGTACCTCCCCGCTGCTTGGCGAGTCGGACTTCGCCACACTATATGCAGCCCTAGGCGCCCCCACAGTACTCCGGCTGCACTGTGCCCTAACATTGACTTATAATTTATATTACTTAATATAAATTGTGTCTATAAAAACATGTATTATAATACTTTTTAATTTTTAAAAAGTTTATTATATTTAAATCTGTATTCTATTTATTTATATATTACTTATTGTATATATTATTATTTATTAAATTTATTTAATAATTTGTAATTTGTATAAAATATTTATATGAATTATAAAATAATTTTCATTAATAACTGCCGTGCCGGTGCGTACTAGTTACTTGACGCTGGCATTTACTCCTCTTAGTTACGACGGAGGAGGCGTCCGTTTGTCCCAGGAGTTGCACTTATTGTATCTGGCAGTACCACGCTAGGCTTTTCAGTTACTCCCCACTCAGTTATGCTTGGGGCTTCACCCACTTCCACCATTCCTGCCTTTCGCAACAGGTGTCGCATACAGTTGGCCCACACTCGCAGCCGCCAGTCAAATTATGGTGCGGATCCTATGTAACTGGGCCTCTGCCTTTTTGTTAACTCGGCACACCATCTCCTGCCCACCCTTACTGCTTTGATAATTCCAGATCCACGATCGAACGAGGACGAGGAAATCCTGTGATGATCGAGGAACACACGGCGTGGCCCGAAAGGTGGAACACGGCTCTCATGCCCCCCGGGAGAGGTATCCTGGGAGACGAACTACCCGCTTCCAAGCGGACACCTCCACTCAGCACCCGCGGGGCTCACCAGTGACAACAGCCGACACGGGGTCGACCCTGGGGAGTCGGCCTCGGAGAGGACAGCGTTCACATTCCCACACCCGCCCTGGGGCCAGACATCAGGTCTGGTCTCTGTGAGGGCGGGCTACTACGACAAAGAAAAACACGGGAACGACCAGTCATTCCCCGCGGCGACAAGCGCTTCCTACATGGAGTACAACCCCGGCGCTATGTACTCCACCCAGTCCACAGGCGGGGGCTTCCCGCCTCCCCGCTCCTCGGCTCGTCAAGATGGTACTCCGACGGCCCTCCAAGCGAGCTGCGTCTCCTCGCAGCATCTGCCCAGTAGGCCCGGAATGGTACCTTTTTCAGTCAGGATCATGTAAGACTGACTGTTTTTTAATGGCCTCTCCGGGCATACGGGCACGCTTACGGCCAAGGTACCGAGAAGGCATGTACCCACTTTTGCAGCCAGCTTCCGCTCGCCCTTCGGGGGTGGGGGTTCCGCGCCGCTGGCCCTCACGGGATTGGGGGTGCTCCGACGGAACCCCAAAGTGATAAGCCAAGAATACCAAGAACTGGAATTACCGCAGTCTAATTACAGATTTCACGGCAATTGAATTACATTAGCATGATAACGGCTATCCATTATTTGCTGTATAATTTTTTATGCCCATTCACTATTCATTATGAGGCAGTATTTATTTATCCATTTAGTCGTTATAATTAGCCTATGCTTCTTCATGCAAGAACTTCTTTAATAATCATTTATGATTATTTTAATTTGTGATAAATTTCGTATTAATTTGTAAGTAATTTATATAATAATTAATTTTGTAATTAATTTGTAATTATTATGTTAAGTAATTAATTTATATAATTAATAATAAATTAAGCCCCCACGTGGTGCGTTTTCTTCCAACCCACAGAAAATAGTCGCTGTATGCAAAGCAAACGGCGAAATTTCTGGGGCAGAAGAAAACGTAATACCATATCTGTGACTAACCGTCCTTGGTTGCGTGCGCATCACGCTGGGGCATTTAAGCGCGTCCAGGGGACTCGGCCACTCTTGCTGGCCGTCTCCCGGACGTTACACTACAAAACGCCCACCCGCCTCCCAGGTTCCTCTGCTTCCCCTGGCCTTACAGGGGAAGGCGCTATTGCAGCTTGCTGAGGACACTTGTCCCAATTTGCAATGAATTTGTGTTACCTTTGGGGGGTGCTCCGACGGAACCCCCAAAGTGATAAGCCAAGAATACCAAGAACTGGAATTACCGCAGTCTAATTACAGATTTCACGGCAATTGAATTACATTAGCATGATAACGGCTATCCATTATTTGCTGTATAATTTTTTATGCCCATTCACTATTCATTATGAGGCAGTATTTATTTATCCATTTAGTCGTTATAATTAGCCTATGCTTCTTCATGCAAGAACTTCTTTAATAATCATTTATGATTATTTTAATTTGTGATAAATTTCGTATTAATTACTTTGTAAGTAATTTATATAATAATTAATTTTGTAATTAATTTGTAATTATTATGTTAAGTAATTAATTTATATAATTAATAATAAATTAAGCCCCCACGTGGTGCGTTTTCTTCCAACCCACAGAAAATAGTCGCTGTATGCAAAGCAAACGGCGAAATTTCTGGGGCCAGAAGAAAACGTAATACAATATCTGTGACTAACCGTCCTTGGTTGCGTGCGCATCACGCTGGGGCATTTAAGCGCGTCCAGGGGACTCGGCCACTCTTGCTAGCCGTCTCCCGGACGTTACACTACAAAACGCCCACCCGCCTCCCAGGTTCCTCTGCTTCCCCTGGCCTTACAGGGGAAGGCGCTATTGCAGCTTGCTGAGGACACTTGTCCCAATTTGCAATGAATTTGTGTTACCTTTGGGGGGGTGCTCCGACGGAACCCCCAAAGTGATAAGCCAAGAATACCAAGAACTGGAATTACCGCAGTCTAATTACAGATTTCACGGCAATTGAATTACATTAGCATGATAACGGCTATCCATTATTTGCTGTATAATTTTTTATGCCCATTCACTATTCATTATGAGGCAGTATTTATTTATCCATTTAGTCGTTATAATTAGCCTATGCTTCTTCATGCAAGAACTTCTTTAATAATCATTTATGATTATTTTAATTTGTGATAAATTTCGTATTAATTACTTTGTAAGTAATTTATATAATAATTAATTTTGTAATTAATTTGTAATTATTATGTTAAGTAATTAATTTATATAATTAATAATAAATTAAGCCCCCACGTGGTGCGTTTTCTTCCAACCCACAGAAAATATTCATAGCTTAGGATTTCTTAGCTCAGGTTAGTCATTCATAGGCTCTGTTGTTTTTGGTTAGATTATGCTAACCTTCGTATGCTGTATACGAACGGAACGACTGGGCAACACAACAAAGAGGTACTGCCACATCATTGTGATTATTCAGGTAATATTTAACTACTGCTAATTGTTATTAGTTTGACAATATTGCAGAAAGTTAGGGAATGTCAGAAGAGTAGTCACAGGGCAACAAAAGCTACCCAGCTTTTGGGTAGCTACCAGATTAGGGGATTTTTGCCCGAAATGCTATGCGTGCTAGTTGTTTTACAATAATAATAATAATTTATTTAGGAAAAGTACATACATAGATGCAGAGTTACAGTACAGACATTCTGTTTGATTTATAGAGGTAGTACATACAGTACCTAAAGCCACTAGTACGCATAGCGTTTTGGGCAAGATTGTAAAATCATCATCATTCCTATGTTCTCTCTTAAATCACAGTGTACCTTCTTGTATGTAAATAAATAAATAAATTACCAGGGTTTTTTATGTGGCTGTGCTGAAAGCCTGACGTAAAATATATCATTGTGTCAGGGAACAGGAAGCTACAAGTTAGGCTTATATTGAGGTTACTCCCCTCCCCCCAAATTACTGGTTGATTAAATCAGCCTAGCCTACTTCTTCCTAGCATAACCTAGCACACACTAGCCAAGCCTAGTCTACCCTTGCCTAGCCTAGCAAATAGTCCTTGACCCCCTACTGTTATGACTGCTCTCTGATTGTATCTATGACACCTCTACTCCTCACTGTTTCTAATATTAATTTCCTTCTGTATCTTTAGCTCCAGTATGTTGTTATATTATGCTGTGCAAATTTGGTACCTAGCATTCCAGTATCTTCCATATATATATTATTTGATACCATTCTTGTCACTTGTCCAGAGAGTACATTTTGAAAGACTTGCGATGGTCTCCATTATTTAGATGATTTATCATTTCTATGCTTGCTGTTTATGGCCTCTGTATTCCCTCTAATTCAGAGATTTCTCCTGTTCACAAAGGGGATTGAGTACCGAGCAATACTCAAGACGGGACAGCACCAGTTATTTAAATAGTGTTAGCATTACTGTGGGTGGGATCTCTGAATTTTAACGTTCTCATAAACCATCCTATTATTTTTCTGATCGCCACTATATTTGCTCGGTTATGTTCACAAAATGCCAGGTCGTCAGACGTCGTAATTCTCAAATCGCTTACATGTTTTTCCTTCTAAGAGTAGGCCTGATTGTGTTCTGTACTCCTTGTTTCATTTAATTTCTTCGTTTCCACCATACTTCAGCACCTGTAACTTATCGATGTTAAACATCATGTTATTTCTGTTTTTTCAATGTCTCCTACAGTGCCAATTTTCATGTGTCTTCTGTATCATCTGTAAAGTTTCATTGTTCAAATGTGTTATAAAATACATGCACCTCCATCTTAGTGGTGCATATATGCATTCTACCTTGTTCTTTTCTTTTATATAATTAATCTAAACTGATGCTATTGTATATCTGTTATTAAAATATTTTTGTGTTGTTTAGGTAAAATTTAAAGCAGACAACATTATCACTTGCAACCATTACAACATTGTCAACAATTTCTATCTGAGAGAACATTACAGCAATGGCTTCCAGTAATTCAAGTAAGTTTCATTATAATTGTGATTTGTATATAATATATACTTTAAATATTATTTTTTGCAGGTTATTAGTTTTATTTGGGTGTAAGTTCACAATATCATTAGATATAAAATATAAAATCTTAATTTTGTTTTGTCAATTTTGTCTGTTAAAATTGCATATCCATTTCAAACTTGATTATTAGCAAAAAATGTTAGTTGAGTTGAATACTAATTTAATACTATTGGAGGATCAAAAAACTTAGTCAAATAAATATTTGTCACAATTCAAATCACAAATTGAATTTGCAAATCACAAATTGCAATTTTGATTTACAGTGAAAATTCCCAATTTTTCTTCTTTTATTTAAACATATTATATTTTGTTTACTTGTGTAATTAATAAAATCTGGTGAAGTACAGGTTCTCAATAATACAATCATAATTCTCTGCTCTGTCTTCTGTAGCACTGTACTGCTTTGTGTTCTTTCATTATGCTGCTACTGTGTTTTTTGTAGCACTGTATTACATTTTAAATATTTTACTCTTCTTATGATTGCCCAGATTATCTTTATTTACAGGCCAGAAGAAATATTTCTAACGGTTATGTCCTATCTGCAGTAATGTCATCAGTGTTCGTCGACAATTCTGCAACTGTGGACACAGCTTTATAGATGCAAAACGTAATTAAGATCTAGAACGAGAGGAGAAATATAAGGAAATGGGTCAAAGAGCTGCTAAGCATCAAAACCTTTGTAGGTCATTTAAAGCTATGAAAAAATCTGTAAGCAAATGAATTCATATTTCATGCATTCTGTTATTTCTTCAATTAGAATTGTATCATGATGTATTAATATCCATTCTGTTAGGTTTTAAATTGTCCCTCAAATAAACAGATTTTAAGCCATTTGATAATTAATTAGTAGTAACTTTATAAATATTGGTTAATACTTTACTTATTTTTGTTAATAAAGTAATATGCATTATATACATATTTTTGTGTTGTTTTGTAATTTTTTTAATTTCCATTAGCTATGTAATTATACTTTAATGATAAATCTGTCAGTTAGTCTCTTAAACTAGGTAAGAAAAGTACATCTTAAGCTACTTCGGTACTTCTGCATTTTTGCAGATGCACCCTATGCTGTATGAGGGGGAGTTGCTGTCTGTTTCAAAAGCTAATGGTTATCCCATCTTTTATTCTGTAATCATAAAGTTAATCTCTCTTTTATAATTGAAGCCATGTCTCTTGAACACTGTTCAAATTCACACTAAAAATATTTTAGTTATATTTGTTAATATTTTGTTGTATTGCAAGTTTCTAAGTAACAAGATGGTGGGTATTAAGTTGCTGTCATCTATTTTAAGGTCAGCAATAAAAATACAACAACGGGCGTGCTACTAGGAAGAGGTCTGTCTAGTAAACATGTTTAGAAGCTCACCAAATTGTTTTATCATGGTAATTATATTATTATTATTATTATTATTATTTTTTTTTCATAAGCTAACAATGAAAATCTTAAACACCTGGATGTTCCTTTGTGCTGGCAAAAATGAAAAGCATCTTACACAGTACAGTAGTTTAGTTCATATATTATGCATCCCATATCCATCTTTTTAGCGGTAGTGGAAATGGTTACAGAGGCACATAATTAATTGGCTCAGGGACTGAACCAAACAATCATTTTAGCCGAGGCTATATGAACCACTTCCCCGCCGGCACTCAGATGGTAATCTTGGGCATAGCATTTTATCAAAAAATGAGGTGATTTGATAAAATGCTATGCCCAAGATTACCATCCGAGTGCCGGCGGGGAAGTGGTTCATATAGCCTCGGTTATCACTTCCTTTTTTCCGGTCGTGGTGGTCAAGTGGTTTAAGGCGTCCCTGTACATACCAGTTGCGTTGCTCCTGGGAGTATGGGTTCGAGTCACTTCTGGGGTGTGAGTTTTCAGTTGTATCTAGTCCTGGAGACCATTCAGGCTTGTTTGCATTTGTGTTCCTCACGTGTTGCCCCCAAAAATGAGGTGATTTGATAAAATGCTATGCCCAAGATTACCATCCGAGTGCCGGCGGGAAGTGGTTCATATAGCCTCGGCTATCACTTCCTTTTGTCCGGTCGTGATGGTCAAGTGGTTTAAGGCGTCCCTGTACATACCAGTTGCGTTGCTCCTGGGAGTATGGGTTCGAGTCACTTCTGGGGTGAGTTTTCAGTTGTATCTAATCCTGGGGACCATTCAGGCTTGTTTGCATTTGTGTTCCTCACGTGTTGCCCCAATAAATGAGGTGATTTGATAAAATGCTATGCCCAAGATTACCATCCGAGTGCCGGCGGGGAAGTGGTTCATATAACCTCGGCTATCACATCCTTTTGTCCGGTCATGATGGTCATGTGGTTTAAGGCGTCCCTGTACATACCAGTTGCGTTGCTCCTGGGAGTATGGGTTCGAGTCACTTCTGGGGTGAGTTTTCAGTTATATATATATATATATATATATATATATATATATATATATATATATATATATATATATATATATATATATATATATATATATATCACTAAGAACTCTTTGACCGGCCAGGATTCGAACCCATGCCGTCCAGGAACACCCCTAAACGTACACAGTACCGTGACACCACCACACCAATGATCGTCTAACGGTGGTCACGGTACTGTGTATGTTTAAGGTGATCCTGGACGGCATGGGTTCGAATCCTGGACGGGTCAAAGAGTTCTTAGTGATATATGGCTTGCGCGTTCATGCAGCTTTCTCACACACACACACACACATATATATATATATATATATATATATATATATATATATATATATATATATATATGTATATATTATATATATATATATATTATATCTATATATATATATATATATATCTATATATATATATATATATATATATTATCTTTATATATATAATATATATATATATATATATATATATATACGATATATCTAGATCTATATATATATGAGTATTGGTTCGAGTCACTTCTGGGGTGTGAGTTTTCAGTTGTATCTAGTCCTGGGGACCATTCAGGCTTGTTTGCATATATATATATATATATATATATATATATATATATATATATATATATATATATATTATATATATATATATATATATATATATATTATATATATATTAAATATGACCGAAAAAGTAAGATTAATAATTCTAACACGAATTTTCTCTATTTCCTTATGTTTCTTTTTACTGGTGACGGTAAATGAAAAATCAATTCTCCAAAATTCATTTTTATTTCTAGTCTGACGCGACACTTGAGCGCGTTTCGTAAAACTTATTACATTTTCAAAGACTTTAGTTTACACACACACAAAACAACTATAACTGAACAGAGTTTAAACAGCTTTTCTTTTTTATCCTGCATTTGGGTGAGGTGACATGTTACAATGGTTTGGGGTGAGGTGAAAACAAACTTTCAACACAGAACACGAAACAATGGGTATAAGCTAAAGGGAAGAATAGATCTGTAACTGCAGAAGGCCTATTGGCCCATATTTCTTGATGTTTCTATATTGGAGCGGAGTCTTGAAGTGGGTAGAATATAGTTGTGCGTTAATTGGCTGTTGATTGCTGGTGTTGACTTCTTGATGTGTAGTGCCTCGCAGATGTCAAGCCGCCTGTTGTCGCTGTATCTATCAATGATTTCTGTGTTGTTTTTAAGATTTCTCTGGTGATGGTTTGGTTGTGGGAAGAGTATATGTTCCTTGATAGAGCCCTGTTGCTTATGCATCGTTAATCGCCTGGAAAGAGATGTTGTTGTCTTGCCTATATACTGAGTTCTTTGGGGCTTACAGTCCCCAAGTGGGCATTTGAAGGCATAGACGACATTGGTCTCTTTCAAAGCGTTCTGCTTTGTGTCTGGAGAGTTTCTCATGAGTAGGTTGGCAGTTTTCTTGGTTTTATAGTAAATCGTCAATTGTATCTTCTGATTTTTGTCTGTAGGGATAACGTTTCTATTAACAATATCTTTCAGGACCCTTTCCTCCGTTTTATGAGCTGTGGAGAAGAAGTTCCTGTAAAATAGTCTAATAGGGGGGTATAGGTGTTGTGTTAGTTGTCTCTTCAGAGGTTGCATGGCGTTTCACTTTCCTTCTTATGATGTCTATCATATAAAACGCACCCAGCAGCAAGGAATCAAGCCTTCACGATAAAATATCGCCAAGATCTGATTCGTAATCAGGTATACAAGGCAGAAAATGAAATCAAAGACAACAAAACGCAACTACTTCATGCTACAAACGAATGGAGAAACAGCAACATCGACGAAAGTCTCCGTACCCGCATCGAACAACACCTCGACATCCTCACAGACCGACATCACCTCAGCACGGAAACAAGGATAATCAAGAAACTCACAACATTATATGGAGGACCTATGGCAATTCCACGACCAAGAGACGGCTTCCTGAACCTTGCAGGAATCAACCTCACTGAGGACCAAGTCACTCTCCTAAATCTGGGTATAAACTGTCACGTTATGTCCAGACCAAGTGCGTTGGCCCGGAAAGTGGAGTTGGAGATCCTGTTGGACGACATATTTGACCTCGAAGCACAAAAGAAGGTCACCACCAAAGACACCTTACAAGCAGAACTTATTGCAGAAGGAGGAAAGAATCGAGGCAACTACAGAAGCACCATACTGACCCCCGAGCTCAAAGCGGCAGCTAAGAGCCTTCGTGAGAACAAGGAGATAGTTATCAGGAGAGGCGACAAGTCGCCAATATACGTCATCCTTAAGAAAGACGAATATCTGGCGAAAATGAACCTCATACTCTCTGACCAAACTAAATTCCAAAGGGTAACGAAGGACACTACAGCCGAATTGAAAGCAAAGGTCAACAAATTGATTGAAACTGTGAATGCCAAGAAATCCGGACTCCACCTGCCAAAGATTATTGGGGAATATAAACCTGGATATGCGTATGGAAATGTCAAGACGCATAAGCCTGGAAACCCACTTCGGCCAATCATCAGCCAGATACCCACACCCACGTACAGACTGGCGAAACGACTCAACGGCTTACTGACTCCTTATGTCCCTTGCGCCTTCAGCCTGAAGTCCCCGAAGGAATTTGTTGACTTACTGCGGGGAACACGGGCAACAGGGATAAGAGCCTCGTTGGACGTAGAATCACTGTTTACCAACGTACCTGTGGATGAAACAATCGGGATGATAATGGACCGAGTGTATCGTGATCCGGCCTGTACTCCTCTTGACATACCAGAAAATATCCTGAGGAAACTACTCCAAGCTTGTACTAAGGAGGCACCCTTCTTGAGCCCGGATGGGCACATGTATAAGCAAGTAGATGGGGTCGCCATGGGTTCTCCCCTAGGTGTCCTGTTTGCGAACTTCTACATGGGTACTATCGAGAAAAAAGTCTTAGTCGACTTGAACTTGAAACCGGCCATATACTGCAGGTATGTTGACGACATTTTTACACAGGTACCTGATGTCAGACATCTGCAGGAGCTGAAAGAGGCGTTTGAGCAGAATTCTGTGTTGCGTTTCACTTACGAGATGGAGAAGGATGGGAAGCTGCCCTTTCTAGATGTAACAGTCATGGAAAGGAGCGGAGGTTTCCACACTGCAGTCTACACTAAGGAAACAAACATAGGAATGTGCCTAAATGCCAACAGTGACTGCCCAGACAGGTACAAGAGGAGTGTTGTTAACGCTTATGTCGACCGTGCTCTCAGCCACAGCTCAGAATGGAAGCAAGTCGACGAAGAACTCTGTAGGGTAAGGCAGGTCCTAGTCAACAACGGCTTCTCCAATGGTTTCATTGAAGACATCATAAGAAGGAAAGTGAAACGCCATGCAACCTCTGAAGAGACAACTAATACAACACCTATACCCCCTATTAGACTATTTTACAGGAACTTCTTCTCCACAGCTCATAAAACGGAGGAAAGGGTCCTGAAAGATATTGTTAATAGAAACGTTATCCCTACAGACAAAAATCAGAAGATACAATTGACGATTTACTATAAAACCAAGAAAACTGCCAACCTACTCATGAGAAACTCTCCAGACACAAAGCAGAACGCTTTGAAAGAGACCAATGTCGTCTATGCCTTCAAATGCCCACTTGGGGACTGTAAGCCCCAAAGAACTCAGTATATAGGCAAGACAACAACATCTCTTTCCAGGCGATTAACGATGCATAAGCAACAGGGCTCTATCAAGGAACATATAATCTCTTCCCACAACCAAACCATCACCAGAGAAATCTTAACAAACAACACAGAAATCATTGATAGATACAGCGACAGCAGGCGGCTTGACATCTGCGAGGCACTACACATCAAGAAGTCAACACCAGCAATCAACAGCCAATTAACGCACAACTATATTCTACCCACTTCAAGACTCCGCTCCAATATAGAAACATCAAGAAATATGGGCCAATAGGCCTTCTGCAGTTCTATTGGGACCCACTTCTACTTCTACAAATCTATACCCCGTTTTCCATGTTCTGTGTTTCACCCCACTAATGTATTACATCACCTCACCCAAATGCAGGTATAAGAGCCAATGTTTGTTTCATAAAGCATAAGTTGTGTGTAGATAAACTAAAGTCTTTGAAAATGTAATAAGTTTTACGAAACGCGCTCAAGTGTCGCGTCAGACTAGAAATAAAAATGAATTTTGGAGAATTGATTTTTCATTTACCGTCACCAGTAAAAAGAAACATAAGGAAAATAGAGAAAATTCGTGTTAGAATTATTAATCTTACTTTTTCGGTCATATTTAATAATATATGTCTACAGGAAAGACTGCTACCAAAATATATAATATATATATATATATATATATATATATATATATATATATATATATATATATATATATATATATATATATATATATTATATATATATTTGCTATATATATAATATATATAAGATATATATATATATATAT
>WNGS01000690.1:1815640-1856131 GCA_020271785.1 Procambarus virginalis | reverse complement strand
GTAGCATAGTATCACATGTGTGGCTTGAGTGTTTAATGTTCAGCCATGTTATTGTAACGGGCTGTCTTCATAGGCTTTCTTTAATTCATTTATTCTCGTGTACTGTAAAGGTGCGTGTGAGTAGATGCAACTACTAGACCGCTCTATGATAGTGTTGTACCAGAGGTTCTGGGGTGGGTGTCCAGGCTTCCCAGCGCATGTTCATACTGTTTTTCTAGTATGCTTCTCTAGTATTATTGTCTAGCATAATGAAGCAGTAATATCAACGGAGTGGGTGAGGGTGTGGAGGGGTTGGGGGGTGGCGCGGGTGTGTGTGGAGGGGTTGAGGGTGGCTCGGGTGTGTGTGTGGAGGGGTTGGGGGTGGCGCGGGTGTGTGTGTGGAGGGGTTGGGGGTGGCGCGGGTGTGTGTGGAGAGGTTGGGGGTGGCGTGGGTGAGGTGGAGGGGTTGGGGGTGGCGTGGGTGTGTGTGGAGAGGTTGGGGGCGGCGCGGGTGTGTGTGGAGGGGTTGGGGGTGGCGCGGGTGTGTGTGGAGAGGTTGGGGGTGGCGCGGGTTGTGTGTGGAGAGGTTGGGGTGGCGCGGGTGTGTGTGGAGGGGTTGGGGGTGGCGTGGGTGTGTGGAGGGGTGGGGTGGCGTGGGTGTGTGTGGAGAGGTTGGGGGCGGCGCGGGTGTGTGTGGAGGGGTTGGGAGTGGCGCGGGTGTGTGTGTGGAGGGGTTGGGGGTGGCGGGGGAAAACTAAGCCGCACACGCCGGAAGGCGACACTTACACATATTACCGGATGAATACTGTCAGACAATGGCCATGGTTGTCAGGCGCTCTCGGCGGGACTTTCCCCAACCTCTATAACCCGCATTCAAATTAAAAGTTCTTACGGGGTCACCATAGCCCGTGCTACATGGACGGCACTTAGTTCTGAATAGCTAAATCTAAAACCGCACACAACAACCCGGCTCCTTCCCTGGGGTGTCTTCCCCCCCCCCCCTGTTACTACTACTCCCCATGTTGTTGACATTTTGATATATAATTCGTGCATTAAGTGATTGATAATGTCCATGTACACTTAGCTGGTCTACTGCTTGAAAATACCAGTTTATAGTTGCGTAAAGTTCCACACTTGGCGTGTGTGTGTGTGCCGGTGAACCACACACGACGTAAGTCATTGGGTTTTACATTGTTTAACTAATGGTTGTGTGGTGTAACGTGGCTGAAATTCCAGTACATTTAATCATTGTGGAACAAGAGGTAATTTATGAGAGTGTTGAGTAAGACGGTGAGGCAATGTAGACAAGCTCGGCACTATTGTTGTGGTTGTGTGGCGGAGGTGTTTGTGCACGTGTGTGGGGCACCCGTACACCACACCAAGAGAAGCAGTAGAGATATGATCACGACATGAAAGATACTGAAGAGAGTTGGCAGGGTGGGCAAGGACAATTTCTTTAAAGTGAGAGAAAGTAGGACGAGAGGGAGGGAGGGAATTATCAGGAGAAACCGCCAAGCCATTACGATTACAGTATATGGCACTGGGAAGGGGTAGGAGGGAGGGGGGGGGGAGGAATGGTGCCCAACCACTTGGATGGTCGGGGATTGAACGCCGACCTGCATGATGCGAGACCGTCGAGCCCAGGTGTTGGGCGTTGTGGGGTTTTCTATTTTGCTGTCACGACTGCAATACTTACGTCGCCAATGTACATGTGGCAGACGCTTCACGAAGCGGTCGGAATTAGCAAAATAGAAAATACGAGAGCAACCGTACAGGGCCTGGGAGCAAGGTCGAGTTAGAGTCCTTGTGGGTCTCTTCTCAGACTAGCCTCACCTGGTCCTGCTCCACGTTGGTCGTTGGAATCTCCTCAATGATGTAACACTTTAAGGGACTCCTAGGGTCCTCATCAAATTTATAGTTTAGTGACTTACAGGCAACTCGGTGTTGAAGACACTTAGAGCTGAAGGCTTGAGCAATATTGGCAGTATTCAGAAGTGGTTCAACGGAAACACCGCATAAAGCTTAACAGTAGTTTATTTACTAACTTAACCACTAATACAAAGGGTGCTTGATTTACTTTAGAGTGGCGTCAGAAAGGCTATGGTTGCATTAGCGAGACTCTTGACGTCTGGCTAATCGATTCGGATCCACTCGTGGCGAAACACCTAACTTAACAAAGTTTACAGCCAATCATTAACACGGCAAACCTAACGCCCGGGATAGGGTGGTGATTGGCGGCGGCTGACTATATGGTACCATGCGGTACACTTGTGGCAAAGTCACACTACAGGTTACTTAGGCGGCAGCACTCCCTTAGTTCACTCTAGGTCACTCACAGACGATCTCTATTTGTCACCAGGGGTTATTTGATGCCAGTCTGTTTCGCTCTGGTGATTTTTTCATTAGGCTTCTAAACAATATAGTCACAGTCGCGATTCCGGACGAGCGTTGGTATATCGAAAAGACGCCGAGGCTTGACGGTGAAGAATGGACGGTGTTCAGTCTATTGGCCGATAGACAGAACAGGACACGTCCTCTATGCAAGGGCTTCCTCACGTGAATGCTCTTGCCAGTTTCTGTAGGGCATCTCGTGCGAGACACAAGGGATTACAATGTGACCAATGACATTGCAGCAAAAAAGCGCGAACCAATAATATTGATCGTTCCCTGATCAGTAGCAGAGGTGACGTCATGAACGTCACGACCACGTCACAGCTGTTATTCTCCATCGCGCTGGTTGAAACTGACCCCAGAGGTCAGTCACCTCGCTGGCGTCTCTTCTCCCTCTCTCACCTCCTATGTACTCACTGACCCTTTAGCAAGTATGCTTAACATTCCTGTATCTACTTCCTGCCTGGGCATACGGCGGCCTCCGTATTATAAACGTATTCCTGGTTATGTGGGCATCCTGGGGACACCCAACATGACAGATTACCATCCAGGGTAAGAGATAGGGCTTGTGCATGAAGATCGATACACTGTGCACTGCAATGAGCCAATCAAGTCAGCTGTGGGAGAATCTTGAGAGACCCTTCTCTCACAGGCGTAGACATAACTGGAAACTGGAATGAATCGAAGGAATGTAAGGTAATATTGGTACCGTGTACGGGTGGTCAACGGGTGGAATGCACTGAAAAAAGTTGTGGAAGTCACCTCCAGCCACAACTTTTAAGGCAATATATTTGAAGTCATAACAGATAAAATGCAACACAACAGATTCATCAAGGCCAGTAGGCGGATAAAAAAATAGAGCTAAAGCTGGCTGCCGTCCTGTGGTGGTCACCATAACCTTCCTGTCGTCCTGTGGTGGTCACCATAACCTGGCTGCCGTCCTGTGGTGGTCACCATAACCTGGCTGCCGTCCTGTGGTGGTCACCATAACCTTCCTGCCGCCCTGTGGTGGTCACCATAACCTGCCTGCCGTCCTGTGGTGGTCACCATAACCTGCCTGCCGTCCTGTGGTGGTCACCATAACCTGCCTGCCGCCCTGTGGTAGTCACCATAACCTTCCTGCCGCCCTGTGGTGGTCACCATAACCTGCCTGCCGTCCTGTGGTGGTCACCATAACCTTCCTGCCGCCCTGTGGTGGTCACCATAACCTGCCTGCCGCCCTGTGGTGGTCACCATAACCTGCCTGCCGCCCTGTGGTGGCGCCGGTGAGTGGACAAGCCGCTGTCACCATCAGCATGCAGGCTTGCCGCTGTCTCCTCCATGCTAAAACATTCGTGGCTGGATATTAACTCCGGGAACACCACCTTAAACCATACCTAGCGGGAGGGGGGGGGGGTTAATATTATACAAGGAAGGCCGTGCTCTTTGCAGGTCTGTGTTTAATCCCCAACGGCCCTTCTCGCCGTTACGGCGTGTTTAGCTTACCTTAATCATTGTTCTGGCTTCGAGTGCACGCCGAAGGTGTAAGCAATGTTACTGTGTGTTGAGTTTCTCTTTCACACACTGGCCAGGTTCTCAGTGTTGCTGGTGGTGAGAGGCGTGGGTGAGTGTTGCTGGTCCGTTTGTCTGGACACAGCTGCGGCTTGGTGGGTAGGGAGGAGGGGGGACAGTAAGAATAGATTCTGGTGTGAGGGTGGTTGTTTGGGGAGGAAGGCACGTGCAGGTGTTGGGGTGAGAGGCACGTACAGGTGTTGGGGGTGAGAGGCACGTTCAGATGTTGGTGAGGAAGGCAGTGTGAGGTGTTGGGGTGAGAGAGACGGTCATGGTGCAAGTGGTGGAGGTAGACACAAGACAGCAGTTGGTGGAGAGTGAGAGTGTAGTGGTGGGGAGGCGCTGGTGGTGGACCGGAGCCACAGGTGCAGGCATACACCACTAGTGCTAATGATGGCTATAATAGGAACATAAATATTGGTACAAACTAGTGGTGTTGTGGACAGTGACAGGTGTTTACGACGAGGTGGGGGAGGGGTTGGTGGTGGCGGCGTGGCACAGGTATTGTTGAAGTACAAAGGTGTTGAGGCGCGGGTGGGGTTGGGCCATGCAGGAACAACAGGACTCAGTTACACACGAGTCAGTCGGTGTAACAAACCAGTGGAGGTTAGACGTGGCGCCGAGAGCCTAGCGCGAGCGACCGGTCGCACTGGTAAACACAGAAAAGACAATTAACCTAACATGGGGAAACAAAAAGTTATATAAAGTGACACATTAAGACAAGCGAAATGCCTCTTGACTAATTTGGAAATATCAGTGACAATTAAAAGCTTAGCGATAACAGTACCGGTTAAACCAAACAATTTGTTGTATGGGTGATATTTTTTGGGTGTTTAGAAGGAATCCAGTCTAGTAAATAAGGTGACACTTTGCTAGTATACAAGTCATCGCTTGGTCGTGTAACCTGGGGGAGGGGGGGGGGGTGAGGTGAAGCTGTGAGCAATGTAAACTTCGAGTACCTTCCCAGAATGTTGTGGCGGAGCTGTGGCGGGATACTCGCCCTCTCCACCACACGCGTGTCCTGCGCTATAATTATCTCTATTATATACAAATCAACATGATTACATTCGTTAGATTATACAAAACTTGTGTTGGGGAGACATGTCAAGAGGTGAGGTGATTATCAAGGGAAAGCGCAAGCCTCCACTACGGGCTCGCCATAGTCCGTGCTACTGGAACTTCTTGTTCTGAGTAGCTGAATCTAAAACAACAAACAGCCAGGATAAGGATTTGGGACGGGACGGGGGGAAGGAATAGTGTCCAAGTGGATGGGCACCATTCCTTTCCACCGTCCCATCTCATATCCTTATCCTGGCCCCTCCCCAGTGCTATATAGTCGTAAAGGCTTGGTGCTTTCCCTTGAAATCACCTCACCTCTTGACATGTCTCTCCAACACAAGTTTTGTATAATCTAACGAATGTAATCATGTTAATTTGTTGGGGGGGGGAGGGGGGTAGAAATAGCCTAAGCTACTCTATCCCTTTGAGATGTAAATCTTTTGTCTCAATAAACATACTTGAACTTATTAATTTGTATTTAATAAAGATATTATAGTCTGGACTGCAGGTGGTCCTATTTCCTTGCAGACAATAGTGTTGATATCGCAGGTAGGAATCGCATCATTAAACCAAGTTTGAAGTGATGGGCAGATTTCTGATATTCTCAGGTGCAACTATAGCACATACCACTCTCATAACAGTTTTGTATTGATTACTGCGGTTATAGCCTCTCTCATACAGTTTTGTATTGATTACTGCGGTTATAGCCTCTCTCATAACAGTTTTGTATTGATTACTGCGGTTATAGCCTCAACTACTACCTAAACATCTTCGGCCAAGTCATTTCTTACCAGTTTTGGTAACTCCATTTTAACAATAATCATGAACAAATTAATAATTAAGACATTGAACACAATAATCATCCTTCGGACACAGCGCAAGGTATTTGTTAAGTTACAAGTGCCGATTGAATGCTAGGATCCAGATGAAATTAACCCCCCGGAACAGAGTCCTACTACACCCTCCATTGACAGCCTACCTAACCACACCACCACGACACAACACCCACCAAAATTATACGGTCTAATGAACTTTCTATGTGGATATTTCAAGTCAGTAGATTTCTTCAGTAAACTCCCGGCTGACGACTTCGTGTCGTCACTATTCAGCAGCGCACAAGTTGAGCACATTACACATAATCTACTGACCAAAACATGTTATAACAGCCATCCTCCTAAAGTGACAGTACCTAGTGACTATAAGGTGGACAGTACCTATAGTGACTATAAGGTGGACAGTACCTATAGTGACTATAAGGTGGACAGTACCTATAGTGACTATGAGGTGGACAGTACCTATAGTGACTATAAGGTGGACAGTACCTATAGTGACTATAAGGTGGACAGTACCATATGTAGTGATGGACCACCAGAAAGTTAGTTTGTATACTTAAATTTGGCCAAATGGGGAGATTTTTGTTTAACGGGAACATAAATTACATTTCCTCGCCTAGCAACCGTAGGCCTAATCTAGCACTGTACATATGCTATAATAGACATTGGAATGTTTTAGTTTTTAGCTTTAATTTTCCCGACTGTAAATTAAAAATACAAAAAAAGTAGTTTTTTTTTTACCATCAGAACATATTGACACGTTCTACGAGATTATTATAATGACTCAGGTGGACGGCTGGTTATAAACGGCCCTCCACCGTCCGGTACGATTTAAATTTGAATACGTTGTGGCCCAGAGGCTTTATGCCCGCCCAGGAATTTGCATGAAAATAATAATGATAATACAATACTTTCTGCAAAGGTGTAAACTGCCAGAGCTGTAGAAAACAGCAAACAGGACCACATGGAACACTTAATCTCTTTCCTCCTCAACCAAAAATATGAGGTCTACAAGCCACATAACTGTCTTAAGCTGTCTAGCAAACACAGTCATTATTGTTCACACAGTCCGCCCTTCCTAGGGCGGGTCGTGTAGGGCTGTGTTCCCTTGGCCAACGGAAATTAATGTCCAAATGGGGTTAACATACTGAGAAGTGTAAGTTACTAAGTAAATACTGACGTTACGCTGAGGAAGAATTTGAGTAATTCCTTCTCGTCGCGTAGAAATATGAACGAGATCAGTAATTTTACTAGTGAATGATTTCCGTTATACAAACCGTTTCTTAGACACATCACAGGGCTTGGTGAACGGCAGTAGAGGTTTTATACATTGGTAATATGCAATTTATATTACCATTTAGTTCTAGCAAGACTAGTGGTCGGCAGAACAAATGACGGGAAAAGTGCTCCAGGGTGTAGTTAGTTTGCTTCGTGTTGTGTGAAGACGGAGTCCAGTGTGGGTTGTGGTAATCTATCACCGGGAGGTGGGGAGAGCTGGTGCAGGGTTGGCGTCGGGGCGGCCACTGGGTGTTACCTGTGGGGAGAGCTGGCGCCGGGGCGGCCACTGGGTTTTACCTGTGGGGAGAGCTGGCGCCGGGGCGGCCACTGGGTTTTACCTGTGGGGAGGGTCACTGGGTGTTACCTGTGGGGAGGGCTGGCGCCGGGCTTGTCACGGTCGTTCACACCACAATGTCAGGTCTTACCTCTTTAAGTAAGATCGTATATCTCGCTGGATAATTACGAGGTTAAGTTTCCGCTACAGTTATCTTTATGTGGCAGCGTGTACCAAAGGCAGCTCTTGTAGGTCACGCAACACCAGACGGGGGTTACCGTCAAATAAATTTCCCCTTAAGAAAGTTAGGGAGGACCGCCGTATATTAATGTCTTCAACCTTGTATTAATGGGAACGCTGAGGCTTGACTCACGAAGTGGGCTTGGCCTGGCCGCTACACAGTAGTTTAATATCGCTTAAAATAGTTCTTGTTTATTGCTAACATTAAACGTGTATCGTGGTCACATTACTTGTGTTTTGTGAGGTTGTGGCTGCCTTGAGGTTACCATCGCGGATTCCATAGACTTTAGTGACAGTAGCACGGGTAGACCATCGTAGTGTGGGCAAAAAATAATATAAGGAACCCCAGAAATACTCAGCAAGTACTAGGATAGTACAGTATACAATGGTGGTTAGTACCGGGTCACAGATGTGAAATTGTTTAGTACTGGATGGTGAACCATGGGTGATGGTGGTGGGAATGACAGGTGGATAGTGAGGGGTGTGAGGGTGTATCAACGACGAGAATGTAGCCAAAGTAGCGAGCGGACACTGAGAGTGGTAGCTGTGATCAGTCAAGTCTCGTCACCCATTATTCACAATACAGTAAAGTTTCGATGGAATCACTCAATTGTATTTATATATTGATGCTAACACTTTTATAATGCACAATGTATATAATTAAAATATCAAATGCAATCAAAAGGTAGAAATAGTGATTGTTTTGAAAACCCAAAAATGGTGTAAGATTGTAGAGGTGTTGTTGGTAGACAGTAGAGTTGAGGCCAGTCGACCACCATGACCATTAAAGGACGCAGTCTACTTTTTTTTTTTTTTTTTGAGATATATACAAGAGTTGTTACATTCTTGTACAGCCACTAGTACGCGTAGCGTTTCGGGCAGGTCCCTGGAATACGATCCCCGCCGCGAAGAATCGTTTTTTCATCCAAGTACACATTTTACTGTTGCGTTAAACAGAGGCTACAGTTAAGGAATTGCGCCCAGTAAATCCTCCCCGGCCAGGATACGAACCCATGACATAGCGCTCGCGGAACGCCAGGCGAGTGTCTTACCACTACACCACGGAGACTTTAGCTTGTAACCTTTAAGTATAGAATAAGGTAAGCCATAACGGAACTCGGGATGGATGTAAATTTACCTGAGGGCCACTAACATTAGTGACCTCGACGAGGACAGGAAGCCGGCGGCTTGTCGAAGGCCCTCCCCCCGTTTGCTTTGGTAATCTTTTCCAATCTGATTTTGAAATTAAAGTGTTGGCATTTACGGTTGCGGCGGGTAGGCTGTTCCACGGGTTAATAATCCTGTGGTGAAAAAGCATCTCCTGTTTTCAGTCCTACACTTGTGGCTTGAGCTTGAAACCGTTGCACCTTGTTCGTGCTACATCTGACCTTTTAAAGAAATTTTCCAGATGAACATCCTCCAAATTATTCAGTATTTTTAAATTTTCAATGAGATCTGCCCTGTCATGCCTGGTTTGTAGTGGTGGTAGCTGTGTGGTCCTCAACCGTTCCTGATACGAGATGACTTGGCTCTGGAATGACTTGTTACCCGGTGTTGTACTTTCTCCCGAGCAGCTATGACCTCTGAAGATGGGGTCTCCATGCTTGGATACAGTAAGCCAAATGGGGCAGCACCAGAGATTTATACAATTGAATCACCACCTTCCTTTTCTTAAAGTCAAAGGTACGCTTGATTATTCCTAGGGTTTGGTTAGCTTTTATTTTGTTTCTATTGTGCATCTTTCAGCGAGGGGTGGAGTTTGACTCCAAGGTTCTTTTCTTCATTAATCATTACTGTATGATTATTGTATGAATATATAACTGTTAGTTACAGTATACCTTCGAGCAGCTTAACTTATTGGAGTGTTAGGAGCAACAACTTTGTGTTGCTGCTGCTGCAAGATGGATGTGTTGACAGTGGAGATGTGAGGACTTAGCCTAATTGTTAAGCACAGTAGTTTCAAGTGATTCTCATCTCCACAACCTGCTCACAATTAATGTTCCACAATTTTGACACCATCAACTGCAATGTAATCGTTCGGTACTTTAAGAAATGGTAAAATTGTTAGTTTTATTGTAATTTATATATTTGCTGTTTTATTTAATTGGAATTAGTGGTATTCGACAGGACACTCCTTACTAAATTGTTTTGACTGCAATTGCCATTGGCAATGCTGTAATGACAATAACTTTAATGCTTTAATTAACAGTACTGAAGATATGTGCTGAACAAAATGGAGGCAAATGTGTAGTCCCCACACTGTAACACAAAGTTCATACTATACGGTAGTGGTAACAAGTAACCAGAGGAAGGGAGGAATAAGTAGGAGGATATGAAGGGGAGGAGTGGGTGAGGTGGAAAGAATAGAAAGCGGGGACACGGAAGGGAGGAACTGAGGTAGAGAGAGATGGATGAGGGTTGTAGAAAACATGATCGGATGGGAGGAGGGAAGGGTAAAGGAATGAGGGAAGAGAGGAATAGTGAGGAGAACGTTTAGAGAGAAAAGTAGAAAGTAGAGTGACTCTACATGTCACTTTGAAAGTACTTAATTTGCGGCACCACGTTGCCATTTTCTTACTTACGGACTCACCATAGCTCGTGCTACATGGACACTTCGTCCTGATACCTGGTTGATGGGGTTCTGGGAGTTCTTCTACCCCCAAGCCCGGCCCGAGGCCAGGATTGACTTGTGAGAGTTTGGTCCACTAGGCTGTTGCTTGGAGCGGCCCGCAGGCCCACATACCCACCACAGCCTGGTTGGTCCGGCACTCCTTGGATGAATAAATCTAGTTTCCTCGTGAAGATGTCCACGTTGTTCCGGCAATATTCTTATGCTTGCTGCGAGGACGTTGAACAACCGCGGACGTAGCTAAATCTGTAACAACAACAACCACAACAACCTTGCCATTACACCAAGATCTTAACAAGCCTATTAAGCAATGTGGCAGGGAAAATTGCTTAATGAAGTTTTGCTTTAAACTTGCTCATTTCATGGTACATTAATTAAAGGAATGAACCAAATTCAATATTGTTATTCTACACTTAAATTTTTAATACACTAAAAGTATTTCCATTTTCAGCAATTTAACCCTAACTCTGTGCTTACCGACTCTTTGCCTACTTACTATGTTAACACAACACTGAACTAATTAAAAAGGGGGAATCATCCACTCCATACACGCCCTCGAACATAACTGGCTTCTTGGCCCAGACTATACTAACACTCGTCACAAAATTAAGACACCCTGGTTAAGATAATACACTCCTGTGGAACTCTTACCTCCTAACTCAGATGGACGCACCCTGAGGGTGACTGGCTGTCACCCGCCAGGGTGAAGATTGCAGGAGAGACTGGCTGATCGGCTCCCCTCTGGTCTCTTAGTTCACCAAGGGGGTGGGTGATAGCTGATCACCCGCCCAGGTGGCGGAGCTGTGTTTGATGTCCTCTCCCTTTTGCAAGGGCTCCACTCTGACTGATCCACAAGCCCACGCTCCACTATGGGGAAGGCTGTAATCTTCCTCTTGACCATATAAGGACTGAGACATGCTAAAATGACACAGAACAAACAGGAGCCCTTGATCTGGCTCTCAAGCCGGACCAAGGGCTTCTTGTTGGAGCACTGCTGACAGCAGGTGTCAGCCGCATTATCCCCTCGTCCATATCACCTAACTGTACTAAATATGCACACACACAACTCACAATTACAATTCACAGTTACAACATGGAACAGTGCTAGACACTTACAGTTACAACACTACCTGCTTACTGGCTCTCAGGGCATCATGGGTGATCCTCATTTGAATGCTTCTGTCAGAGGGTCGATAGAGTTGTGGTTCTTGTGCTGGACAGATGGTTGTGGTGAGGCTCCTTGATGGTTTTTGTTTTCACAAGCGAGTACAGGATGAGATGACTTTTGACTTCTGTTAGCAGGCTAAGATCTTTCCTTTCTCATAAATCATAGTAAGCCTTACCCATTAGTTTTCCCTGGAGCATGACCTGCCAATCAATTAACAACCAGGTAACCAATTACTGCTGGGTTAAGAACAGTTAAGAATTGGTATCTAGTTAAGCCTCCCTGGCTATATCTCTAACCCAGACCAAATTGCTTGCGAGGCATGAGGGAAGTGTTATCACTGCACCATGTATCTTCATATTTTCCAGAAAAATAGCTGGCTGCCTTGGGAATGTGGAAAAGTGTTTTGGTGGAAGTAGCTTTAATCACCTCCAACATGTTTGTAGAAAGGAAATTGTGGTTATGTTTTCTGTTGCCTAATAGACCCGAGTGTGACATCCCACCAGAGGTATATTTCTAGTGCTTGAACAGGCATTGTCTACCATTAGGTTCAGATGTTAGACTGCAGAGGTTACCGTAACCCTGACATAATCTCCTATAAGGCTTGTGCTATTTCTTTGACTGATATCTTCATTGGTTTCAATCTTTCCTGCCTTCCCATAGATACAGTATGCTGGATGAAAGGCATTGCCTAGTCTTGGGGGATGGGGTGTGCATTTACAGCACGGGCCTCTTATATAGGTGGGCGGCTGGCGTAGGGCGATATGTGAGACAGTGATTGTTGTGGAGAGCTTTTGATACTGTCAAGATTGGTGGCTTTGTGGTTGCAGCAAGTTAGGAGGAGGGGGGTTGGGTTTAGTATGGGGGCAGTGAAGGTGTATGTGTTAGTTAGGATGGAGTGGAGTTGGGAGTGCCTTGGTTTTTGTCACTATCAATTATTGTACAACACAGTTTTGTCAGCTTGAGAAATTAGTAGCACTATAAATTATCACATTCGTGGGCCAGATTGTCAAAGACCATGCGCCACCCACTACCTTCGTACATGATGTCATTCAACCACTATGTTATTGCCATAACAATTTGTCAGGCATAAAGCAAGCGCTTGTGTTGACAATGTGATAACCTTAGTAGGTTTATAGATTGGTGGGTAACATGTCATGAAATGAACTCAATTCTGGGAGTGGAAATGAAGAAAACGTAAAATTTGTTTCTGCAAGTTTAAGTTTCCATTAAAATAATTCAAATGAGGCAGTAAAGGCAGAGGGAAATGGATTTGATTGTGTACTAGGGGGGGGGGAGCTAATAAGGTGGTAGGGAAGCAACCCGACCTCTCGAATAATACATTGCATTTTGATGTACTATTTTTGGCCCTTAAGGCCAAAACCTGATGTACTAAAATCATAGTGGCTTGCAAATTTGACGTGATGTCCCATTTTCTATTAGTGGCTCCTTAGTTAGGTAAGGTTCAGTCAATTTAGTACATAAGTTTAATGACATAATGAATGCTCAAGAGGATGGGCTGGGATGAGGGGATGAGATGGTACCCATGAACACAATATGCTAGAGTAACATTAATTGAACATCGAATCGATTAATATTACACTTGGATTTTGTACCTACTGGGTAGTGTGTGAATCGTGCTCCATAACAGAGTGCAGTATTTTACAAGACCGGAGAAAATTTTCAGCCTCACAACATTAAAGCTGGTTCAGGATGAATTTGGCCTCAGACAAAAGCCTTGCACCCGTGGCAGCTCTTGGGGACAAGCAGCCTATACTTATTATATTCAAACTTCCTATTGGTAAGTAATGTTTACAATTTCCTTTGTTATTTTTACTTGATGTGTAGGAAAGTTTTAGATTTCAACAGTTGAGCAACTGTTGGATTGTAAGCTAAACTTACAATGTCATGTCAGATCATTGAACAATGTTATGATGTAAGTGATGATGGTGGAAGTTAATTTTAAGTACAATGTGCCTCATTTTCTATATATTTACTCAAATACATTTATAAATGTTTGTGAATGACAATATACAACTATAATATTGTGTGTACATGTATATACTGTGTTTTAAATTTTATTTTGAATTAAGATGTAATGTCTTGCGTTTCAGATTGCTTTAAATAATCTAAAGATGTATTATTAATAAGTGCATCAGTGTTAACACAAGTAGCTCTCTTGCCATGGTCTATACTCAACTCTTAGTTGTTATTTATTAACAATATTTATGTAGTTTTTAATATAACTTAAGAGAAAACCTTATTGGTCTTGATGCAGCACGAGGAAGTTACAGACTCCAACGTCCTATGGTCACTGGCACCTCCAGCGTCACCATTCATGTGGGTTCGAATGGCGGAGCACTCGCTGCACCTGTTGTAGTGTCCTCTTCAAATCTTCCAAGCTCTGTGCCATCTCCCATTACCTCTCGATCACAGATTCCTGCATTCAAATCTGTGTCCTTTCTTTCGTCTGCTTATAACCAGCAATCCTTTAAATACAAAGAGAGTAGTTTTGAAATGGTAATGCTGATATAGTAAGAGTTAGTAAGAATATTGTAAAAGGTCCTAAAGATTGCTTAAGTAAGTTGGGATCAGTAAAATTTGCCAAAAAATCTAGAAAGCCACTGCCTCCCTCTGTTGTTAATAGTGGTAAGAAAGAGTATTTAGTTACCAAACTTTCACCACCCACACCAAAGCCACGAACACACGTACCCAAAACTGAAATAAATGAATCTTTACATTTTAGCCCCAGTCATCGACGAGCTAGGACAGAGTTAAATTAGATTTGAAGCCAGTGTTTGATGATTCTCATTTGCCTAAGGACAGGTTGAAGTGTCAACTTGAACCAGACATAGTTTCCACAACACGAGACGATAATTTAGTTATGCCTATTAATGACAGTTCTGGCAAAAATGGAATTAACAAGCCAACACTTCGAGTTAAAAAGTTAATATCACTGCATTCATCCTCGGAATCACAGTTAAGAATAACAGATAATCATGTCTTCAAAGATGGACAAAGAAAATTGGGCAAGTTATCAGAGAGACCACTTCCAGAGGCACCAAGTTTTATTTCTGGACTAAAACTGAATCCATCAAATTCTGTCAGCAGTGCTAACCCAAAAGTGGCAACTGTGTGTGATTGTAATATCTCCAGTTTGCCATCTCTTGTCTCTTCAAACCCAGTTTCCTTTGCACAAAAATCTAAGTCTCATCAGCCTGTTGCAGGTAACCCACTGCACAGCAAGTTGATTGGTAAATTTGGAAATTCACCTATAACAGCTGAAGATATTCATCTCCATAAGGTAAGGACACAGGAACCTAAATCTGTAAAGAAAGTCTTTCCTAATTATAAATTTACTCTCAATAAGAATACCAAAGAAAAGGAAGAAGCCCACAGTGTGTAGACTCTTCAGATATTTTCTTGGTAGAAACAAATATAGCTCCTTCAGATCAGACAGTACGTCACAAGGAGAGAGTAAAACCAGCACAAGTAACTCCTCCTGTACCTAGTGCAGAATCTTGGGAGAAACCAGTACTTCCAGAAATTCTTGAACCACCATGGAAAAATATGATGACTAGTTCCATTGTAGAGACCCCAGTAAATTCTGCTACTAGTCTTTCCCTTCAGAATACTGGAGCTAATAATTTTAGAAAGCAGAGAGAGACTCCTATCTCTACTCTTCCAAGTCATCATGGATCCCTCAGGATTCCTTGGAATCCTGTAAATAAAGGCACAGTTGAAGGAAATTTATTTAAACGGGGAGCAGAACCAAGAGCGTCATATACAAGATTGTGTGTCTTGTCAGTCTGTAGCTGTACACTATGATTGATAAAAGAATTATCATCGTCCTCAAAACCAGAGTAGACATGAAGAATTTGGTGAATTTTAATTACTGTACAATACCCTGTCATATTTTTAGATTATATTCTGCTGCGGAGTTAAAACAACAAAAAAGTATTCACTAATGTTTTTGTACTGTAATGATTGTACTGGCTATTGATTAATTGTTCACACTTTCTCACAAACTAATTTCCTTCCCACCAGGTGTTAAGGCTTACGAAAGCAGTTCACTAGGCTGTAGGGCTTCAAAACTTTTGTGACTAGCCTACTGTCAAGACTAATTTAGGTAGTGTATAGTTGAGTCAAGAGTTCATGTAGCTTGCAAACTGCAATTCAAGTTGGTGCTATTGCTGTTGTTGCATTTTATCTTGACTTCACATACTTTTAACAGTGTGAGAGAGGTTCTGCTTGCACACAATGATGGGAATTACCAAGATTGTGCAGCTGCATTGCAGCACTGAATTTTCGTAATTGTGCTCACAATTTTGCACTGGCCATTTTGCCCAGGTTGAATGTGAATCAGTTGAATCACTTTGCTAATGCAATCTTTGGATTTTTTATACATCGGCAATCAATTTTATTGATGTGTCATCCTGATGTTAATATCCATGTTTACATGGATATTAACATGGTACATAATTATATTATGTATGAAATGTATAAACATACACTGCTTCAAACAAACAGAAAGCTTTAAGATACTTTTGCATATGCCAGCTAAACATGTTGCTTGAAACATTATATTAATGCTTTTCATTGCAGCTGCTGTATCATTTCTTTTAAGTTACCAACTCAAGTGGAAGTGCTAGAATGACACAGTAAATTTGTAGGTACATTATTTGCCTTGTGGTAACACTATAATTTTTTTTTATTTAACAGTTAATTCCTTGTACAGTATTTACTTGTACATGCTTGTGCTTGGCTGTTATGCTTGGTAAGGCATAGAGTAGTTGTAGATTTTGTAACTTCCCCATTTCCCTTGCAGGTGGCTTGGCAAGCTACACCCCCAGCAAGATCCAGCTTGGTAATACTTTTGAACTGGGAGTGTCTCGAACAGCCCCACCTGTCCATTCCCCACCTCCCGCCCCTCCTGTCCCATCAGAGAGGGTCGAAGAGGAATATCTGCGACCTGCTGATGAAACGGAAACCGTCACATGGAGTGCCGAGAGCACATCAGATATGCTCTTTTGAAGTGAAACCATCCAATTAGTGTCATGCTCAATTTCTGTTTTTAATAGGAGTTAAATAATGGCCATCTAGCTCAGTCAAAGTCTTTACAGTGCTTCCCTCTGTGAATGGTAATCCAAGAGCCTATGCAGTCAAGACCGCCCAGTTCATGCCTTTTTCAAATTGATACATGCATGATGGGTTAACAAGGAACTTGAAGTAATGTGTAGTCTTAATGTGTAGCCACACATTTTATAAGTGGATGGTCATGCATTTTTTATTACATAAAAGTATAGTAAACAGTTTATAAGGACTTTTGAAACAACACAGTAGACATATTCTTGTTGTCAACTTTTTAAGTTGTTAAGAATATACAGATTACCCGTACTCAATTTGTGATATAAAAACTATGAACATATTTTATTCCTTGATTTTTAACAATCCCTTTTTAGATTGTTTACAGGATGTGTCTGTTGTCTCGAGGTTGGTACTTTGTCTACAGGAATGATTAAATCAGAGTGAGTGTTGGCCCCTCCCAGTAATGAATTTGTTACAGTACAGTGTTTGGTATTCAGTGATGTTATATATTACTGGATATTACAGTCATGTGTTATGTGAGAGTACGAATGTTTACTACCATTTGAATCATCAAAACTCAAGTTTATAATATACATTTTCTTTAAGCCTGATAACAAAAACTATATTCAATTTAAGCACCACTTAATAGTGCTTGCTTTTGTCGTCTCAGAAATATGTTATGGAATATTCCTGCTTAGATTGTAGTTATGTGAATTTTCCTCATCTGTGTAGCCATTCTGTAACTATCTATAACTTTTTCTATGTTACTTGTAATGCTTCAGTGTTTCACATAATTCCTGTAATATGGTCCAAGTCTACTTGCTGAAGTAGACCACTACTATAGGTCATTCCAGACAGGGGCCACTCATTGTAAATAAATACTTTACTAAATTGTGTTTATGAAGATATTGCATCATGTAGGGCATTATGCACTCATTCTATGTAACCCTTCAAAGTTGGCTCAAATATGTAAGTGATATTTGAAAAAATCTCCTGTGGATTATTGGTGAACGTCAACATTTAAGATTCACTTAGAAGACTTGATGTTTTGCAAGTGAAAATATGCATTCCACTCAATTTCCAATCACTTTAGAAATGGGCTAGCAGTAGTGGTTGCCCGACCCATGATGTGACAACCAGTGTTGAACTATAATCATGGGGCAAAAATTAAACTCTTTAACTGTACATTTTTTCACTATTAGTCGGGGTGTTTGTGAAGGGAGGAGTAAACGCTTCAAAGAGCTGTTGATAGGTAATTTGATACGGGGGCAGAATGTATTTGGCATAAGGAGCTCCTTGCATAGATTTGAATGAAACTGAATTGTTATTCAGTACTGAATGGATGCTCCTGCAAAATGTACTGTATTTGAAAATTATTCATGGATTTCTGTAACATACAAGCGCATTCTCGGTTATGATAATCACTTCATCCAGTCTTTAGTTTTAACAGATTTTTAATCAAATAAGTACAGTATGCAATTTAGTGTCATTTTAAATTGATTTGTGTATTAAGAATTATTAACCATATACTGTATGTGATTTGGGGTCAACTAAGAAAAATAACTGATGTCTATGTTTTGGGATATACTGTACAGTATACTGTGTGTATGTGTGTGTATGTATATATATATATATATATATATATATATATATATATATATATATATATATATATATATATATATATATATATATAGATATATATATATATTATAAAATGCACACAGTATATACAGTATATATATTTATTTGTGTCCCAAAAATAAAATCCAATGTATTTAACTTAAATATGTTCCTGTTCAACGATGGACTGTGTTTTTAATACCATTAGTGCAGTTGTTAGATACCTTTACTACTTAGCTTCAAGCTATATTGTAATAGTATTATATCCCACTGAGTGGGGTGATAACCTTCCAGGCTAGGTCTGGAGCCTCGACATGACATAGTAACCATCCACTTCAAGTTCAAGTCCAGCTCCCTAGGTTGACAAGAGTGCAAATATTGCACCAAGGTGTTCCCATTAAGTATACAATTGTTTAATTTTGTACCAGAGCAGAATCAAATTTTAAAATAAAGTACAGTTCATTAACGTGTTTCAAGCTCGCTTAGGAAACTGTCAATGATCAAAATATTTATTGATCCCAGGTACCAATACTTTTTAGGATTTCTTCTGTCACATGGTGAGAGAATGATTTGAAAGGTTGTAAGGGTAACAATATGGCTTAATACAGTACAGTACGTATTAACAAGGCTTCAGAGTTATATCACCACATCAATCATAGGTGTTCATAAAGGCAATGAGATGAGAGTAAATAATGCTACTATTTACAAGATATTACAAGATGCTTTCATCTGCCTACCACTTAATTCTTCTGCTTTGAGCAAAATGTTGGATGGCCCGCAGTCCAACACAATTCTGGGTACGATGTGAATGTCACAAAGTATAGGGTACCAGGTGGTGATAGTATTCCTCACTTGCCTTATACATGTACAGTAATTCTGATAGTGGGAAAATATTGATTTGGATAATGATATGTATATCTTTATCAATGGAACAAAGGTAGAAACCATGTTTTGTATATTAGGGCATACATTTTAGAAATACAGATTTAATAACTTGTGTAACTTTTAAAAACGTGTCTTTCAGATTACAATAACACAATATTTGTCCTCAGGGTAACTTCCATTTGTTGTTAAATAGTGAGGCACATTCTTTTACAAAACTAGAAAATCCCTTTCAGTTGATAATTCACTAGAATTAGATGAAGCCTGTTATCTAAAAAAATCTTTTACCATGTTTACAAAGGCATCTTTCATATATTATGGCAACCTTAAGGCAAGCTGGTTACTTGAGCTATTCTGCTAACCCAGTCAAATATGACTGTAACAATAGCTGTAATTATGTGTGTATACAACTTTGTACAGATTTTGGTACAATTTTGTACTTCATTTAAGTAAGCTTATAATTCTAATCAATAGGCAGGCAATGAGTCACAATAACGTGGCTAAAGTATGTTGACCAGACCACACACACTAGAAGGTGAAGGGACGACTAAGGGTCGTCCCTTCACCTTCTAGTGTGTGTGGTCTGGTCAATATACTCTAATCAATAGGTTTTGTTAAAAGTCGGTGACATGATGGCTTTCACGTTCGTGGCTTAGCCTAACAAGGTCATGTATACTTACCTTCTGCTGTGTTGATGATTGTCTGTCATGCGAGAGGATGTTATTGTGTAGACAGTTTCCCCACTTATGGTGCATTGTACAGTACAGTCCGAGTGTTTATCTCATTCACTATGAAAGGAACTTGGGAGTTCTAAGCACGTGCAAGATACAGACAGTCACAATAATGAGGCTGAAAATTAGACACCCAACCCATAATCCTGAAAAAAAAATAAAAAAAGGAAGTGATGATGTTTAGGTCCATCCAAGAACATTATCAAGTCATCATATGATAAATAATTCAGGACAGACTGAAACATTACCACTTCCTTTATTTTCAGATTTATGGGTCATGTGTCTAATATAAGATGTTAAATACAGGTGAATTAAAATGTGTGTAGTTTGGCATGAACATTACATACCACATGTGGTTAGGAATTGTAAGCATGTGCAGGAAAAAGCCAAGATTATAAGCCAATTTTTTTCTTTTCCTTCTCCACAAATGTCAATCTTGCTTTGCTTTATTCTCGGTACAGTTCTCAGATGTACTCAGTGATGAGGAAGCACTGTATGAAAATGAGAAAGCTGTACTTTTGAGTGAGTTTGTCAAGTCAGTTTTTATCATCCAGTATGATTGTGCGCCATAAAATTTTAATATTATTCTTTGTATGATAAGTGTTGATTTGTATGTTTATAGTCCTGTGATTGTATCAATAAATAGATTGTCAATAATCAAAAGTTTGAAGTATTACCCAATAGTGCTATAATAATTCCCACTGTCTAGGACATGAATCTTGTACAGTACTTAAGACTTATCGAGGTTGCCCCCTCCCCCCGAGGCCAGCTACTAACGTGCAACTGTCAACAGTTGTCTAACTCCTGGTTACCTATTTTATTGCTAGATGAACAGAGACATCAGGTGGAAAGGAAACATGCCCAACCATCTGTCCTATCCAGGGTTGAGCCTGGGTTTCTCGGTTATAAGTTGAGGACTTGGTTACTCCATGACCCTTTGGAGCTACAGCCACTTTCATTTGTCACTATCAACTCTCCCATACCTTCCCCCTTTGCTAAATAATTTCATTATTATTGACCATGTAACATATGGTATGTTAAATATATTCCCACATCAGACATGTTTCCACTGCATGTACACATCCCATTTGATGCCATTACACTTAAGTAACAAAAAATTGTACCTGGTAAATGCTATTACAGTATTTATATAAAAAAAGTCATCACTTACCATGTTTTTAAATGCCTCTACTACATTGGCATGTTGCACATTTCACACTGAAGTGTAACCTTACCTTTTACTTTATTAAAGTTCTGTACCATACCTTGGACTTTTAATCCAACGGTGAAAGATCAAATATGATGAACATACACGCCATTTAGCCTAACAGCTATTGTAGGAAATTTGCTTGAATCAATAATTGCCAAAGCCATTAGTTTACATCTTGAAAAAGAAGGATTAATAAAGAAATTACTGTGGTTTTACTCATTCTTTTCCAGTATATTTCAAGCAGTTGATGGTGGGAAGGATTACAACATTCCATGTCATTACTTAAGAATATAAAGAAATGACAGAAGACTGTTAATACATTCATCATTCCATTCGACCCCTAATGCATTTGCAACTACATTGTAATTGCAATTGGCTTCACTGTCCCTTCTCCTTACTCCATCCATTGATGATTTATTTAATCCACCTACATGGATTAAGTATAAGATCAAGTATTTTCTGATGGTTACACCATCCCTGAAGATTTCCATATGCACTACCACCTTTTTCAGTGAATTGATTTAAAGGTCACATTTCATCCCAACCGATGTGGCATGCATTGTAGAGGTTGCTCCCTCATGTGTTGGCGAGATCCTTGTTTTGGTCTCCAGAACATGCTTATGAATGCCAACATTAGCACTGTCAACCTCATCCTCATGTCCTATACTGCAACAGGGACTAGGGAACTTGAGTGTGTCATGGAGACATAAAAGCCATCTTGGGTTTCTCTGTGCACCCTTCTTAGTCCAATCTGTGGTTATTTCATTCTGATCCCATTCTTGCTTAATTTAACTATTTTATCTTGTGATTCACCATGTCACTTATTCAATGGAATAAATATATGCAGTTTCATAGTAATTTTAATGAGCTGCAATCTTTTAATTTCCCAGTTTTTGCTTGTGTGTGTACATTTCCAGGAGCCAATGCTTGGTGCTCATCCTGGTTACTCTCTTTTGTCATTCCCACCTTTTCTGCAGTGCCAGATAGTTCTACTGCTCTTTTTATTTGGAATTGTTTCTTTTCTTCCCCCTGTTTTGTCAAATATATATGAATATATGAGCAACAGTGTAATGGATAAGTGGTATACAGTACTGTCTGTTTTCTATGTCTTTCTCAATACAGTATACAGTATCTGCAGTGCAATCACTCTTTTGGTCTTGAGCGACTTAGACTTCATAACAGTACCTATGCTTCTTTTGTGTGATTTTAACTGCTGATATGTTAAATATTGTTGATATGTACTCCTTACCCTCACCTTCCCCTTTGCTCTGGGCTCTGAAATGTCTGAAGTTTTTGGAGTCTGGGCAGGGTTTAATTGTGGGTGTAGCTCTGCTTTCTCCAGGGTTTATCCCCTCCACATCGGTAGCGAAGTTGCTGCTTCCTGATGAGGCTCTGGAGCCTTCAATTTCTCGGCGGTACCTTTAAGTTCCAATCCTTTAGTTTGGGAGGGTTCCTGTGTGAAGAGGCATCAGTTGTGGAACATGGCTCTGCTCTGGAAGCAAAGGGAACTATCAGGAGAAAGCACCAAGCAGCAAGCTTGATATATATGACTATATCACTTGGAAGGGGGTCAGGATAAGGATTTGGGATGGGACGGGCTCTGCTCTGGAGTCTTCATTTGTGACCTAGGGAGCTGAGCAGGGAATGGGGTGCCAAAGAGGGTCCCTGGGTCTTCTTCAATTCTTCCTGGTCTCGGGCTACTGAGGAAGGTTTCTTGTCGACCTATCCTCTGTTGATGTTTGAGCTTAATTCCTTGGCCGCTTCTTCCCCAGATTTGCTTCAGAGTACCATTAAAATTCTCAGATGCCTCTTTTTTTTCTGTTTTCTGTCATTCCACATTTTGCTTCTTTGGTTCAGTCAGGCTTGTTTATGTTGCTCCTGTGAGATTAGGATCTTGCATTCATGTGGACCTGGCCTTTTTCGTCTTCAAAGTTGGATGAAGTTTTTTTTCGCATTACATTGCTTTTGATTTTTTGTCTTGCGAACCTGTTTGCCTTAGGGGGGGGATGGGGGTGTATTGGCATGGATTTTTCCATACTGAAATGCTGGAGAGGAGAGAGGTACCTGTCTTTCAGGTGTTTTGGGGCAGTTCCTCTCTTGCACTGCTAGAGTATTGTCCATTTGCTCCAGTTCTGTCCTGGAACATGGGTAAGTGGGAGCTCCATGTGCAGTTTTCTTGACATCTGTTACGTATGTCTGGGCTCTGGTTGAGCAGTTCTTTGAATAGCTCTGGGGTGACCTGGATGTTTTGCCCTTGCTACCTGCGAGGCAGCTTCGGAGGTTTTGTCCAAGTTGCTCATTCCTATCCTTCAGTAAACAATTGCAAACTAATTTCTAGCTCTTCTCGTTCGGTGGCTTGCCGTGCTTGCATAAGCTTTCTTTAGTCTTGGGCACTTTTGGGCACAGAAAGTGCCCAAGACTTAGTCATAAGTCTTGGGCACTTTTACTTATCTCTGCCTTCCCCCTGTTTCCTGAGGTTCCTGTCTGTTCAGTGATATTAACTATGGATGTTGCTTTCCAGCCTCTGAGTTGGGTTGTTTTGCAGTAGGATTGTTTTCCTGCTGCTTGCTGCTTGGAGGCAGCTTTCTCGAATTTTGGCCTTACCTGTGTTTGAGGTAGGCTTCCACTGGGGGTTGGATTCTCGGGCCATAGTGCCCGAGAATCCAACCCCAATTTTTCTCCAGTTTTCGCCTCTTATAGTCGGCATCACGGAAAGGTGCTTCTGCTTAGGGGCTTTCACACTGGCTCTTACGAGGTTCATCCCTTTGAAAGTGCTTTGAGAACAGGGTTTTGTAAATGTAGTTGACACAAGAGAATGTGTGGAGGGAGTTAATATTTAGCAAGTTTAGGGATTTAAACAAGGGAGCTGAGTGTTGTCTGAAAGCAGAGTTAGTTATTATTCTGATAGCAGTTTTTTGCTGGGTGATGATGGGCTTAAGGTGGTTTGCAGTGGTAGAGCCCCATGCACAGATACCATAATTAAGATAGGGGTAGATTAGTGCATAATATAGTGAGAGGAGAGCAGAGTTAGGAACATAATATCTTATTTTAGAGAGTATACCAACTTTCTTAGAGACTTTCTTAGTTATGTGTTGAATGTGGGTGCTGAAGTTGAGTCGCTTGTCTAGGAATAGGCCAAGAAACTTGCCATCATTTTTATTACTGATGTTAATGTTGTCTATCTGTAGCTGAATTGCATTTGATGATTTGCTTCCAAATAAGATGTAGTAAGTCTTTTCTATATTTAATGTTAGTTTGTTAGTTGACATCCATAAGTGGACTTTTTTTAATTCATTATTCACAACATTATTTAGTGTATGTGGGTTGGGGTCTGAATAGATAAGGGTAGTATCATCAGCAAACAATATAGGTTTAAGAATATTAGAGACATTAGGCAGATCATTGATATATATAAGAAATAGAAGAGGTCCTAAGATGCTGCCCTGTGGCACTCCAACGGTAATTGGTAGAGTGGAAGAAGTTGTATCATTGATGGTTACACATTGGTGTCTGTCACTAAGATAGGATCGGATGTAGTCAAGGGCAAGGCCTCGGATTCCATAATGCTGGAGTTTAAGCAAGAAGTAGTTGTGATTAACAGTATCAAAGGCTTTTCTTAGGTCAATGAAGAGTCCAATCGGAAACTCATTTTTGTCAAGGGCTGAGTAGACTACGTCAAGGAGACTAATGATTGCATCATTGGTGCTCTTTTGGGACCGGAAGCCAAACTGGCAGGGGCTGAGTATGTCAAATTTTACGAGGTAGGAATAGAGCTGTTTGTAAATAATTTTTTCAAATATTTTTGATAGAATGGGTAGATTTGATATTGGTCTGTAATTGTTTATGTCAGCTGGATTGCCTCCTTTATGGACTGGTGTTACTCTTGCTTTTCTGAGGATATCAGGGAAGGTGTGACACTCTATAGATTTGTTGAACAGTAGAGCTATGGGTGGGGCAAGGGCATGGGAGGCGCTCTTGTATACAATGGACGGAATTTCACTGGTGTTCCCTGCCTTGGTTTTTAGAGTGTATGATGGACACAACATCTGCCGGGCTGATTGGTGAAAGGAGAAGATAGTTTGGGTAGCTGCCTGAGAGATATATGTTAATATGTGTCTGAGTCCGTGGGATTTTACTGGCAAGATTAGCACCAACCGATGAAAAGAATCTATTAAATTCATTTGCCATTTCTAAATCAGTTGATGGTATATCCCCATCCTTGTAGAGTTTTATTTGGTTATGTGAGTGTTGTTTAGTTCCTAAGATACTAGAGATTGTTTTCCAAGTGCTTTTCATGTTGCCTTTTGCTTCATTGAATCTATTCACATAATATGCAAGTTTTGCCTTTATGATACTGGTAAGCATTGATGAGTCCCTTTTAGCTACTTCCTTTGAAACTAGGCCAATCCTAAGTTTCTTTTCATATTCATGTTTCTTGTTGATTGAGTTGAGAATGCCACTTGTGAGCCATGGATTGTTTAATATTTTGTCAGTTACTTGCTTGGTAAGAAGGGGACAATGAAGGTTGCAGAGGCTTAGAGTTTTGGAGAGGAAAAGGTTAGCTAATGACTGAGTAGCTGAGTACAGCTCAGTACTCGCTTCCCCCTTCAGAGCAGGAGAGATTGCTGAAATAGAGGGAATACAGAGAACATATACGGCATGCACAGACGAGATAAAACACCTAAATTATTGGGATCGTCTCAAAGCTCTCCAAATGTACTCTCTAGAAAGGAGACGAGAGAAATAACAAATAATATACACATGAACAATACTGGAGGGTCAGGTCCCAAATCTACACAGTAAAATAACACGTACTGGAGTGAACGATATGGAAGAAAATGCAAGATTGAACCAGTGAAGAGCAGAGGTGCCATAGGCACAATCAGAGAACACTGTATAAACATCAGAGGTCCGCGGTTGTTCAACATCCTCCCAGCGACTGTAAGAAATATTGCCGGAACAACCGTGGACATCTTCAAGAGAAAACTGGACTGTTTTCTAAGAGAAGTTCCGGATCAGCCAGGCTGTGGTGGGTATGTCGGCCTGTGGGCCACTCCAAGCAACAGCCTGGTGGACCAAACTCTCACAAGTCGAGCCTGGCCTCGGGCTGGGCTTGGGGAGTAGAAGAACTCACAGAACCCCATCAAGCAGGTATCGAGCAGGGCTCCCCCTGGGTTCGTTTCCGGGTTTCTTTGGGCTCTTCAGTTTCGTTATGGAGATTTTTCTTCCTCTTGAGTTTCACTTTGGAGGTACGGGTGGCCCTTGGTGGCTACCTCCTGTGCGCCACGGACTTGCCTCTTCTGGAGTTCCAGGGTCTTCCTGACTTGCAGACTGCACATCTTTGGTCTTGGCTTCTGCTTGTTGAGGTGGGCCATTGGTGCGACTTTTGTGCTGGTGCCTCCTCCAGAGCCGGCTTCGTATGGTCAGCGTGGTGCTCGCTCTGCTCGTAAGTCGGCTTCTTGCTTTATTTTTATTTTTGTTATTTTCTGAGGGGGCGCTGGTCCCTTGGCGGGCTGCCCTATTAGTGGGGAGCTGGTGGGGAGGCTTGGTCTGTTTGCCGGTGCTTGGTTCCAAGATTTGTGGGCAGTTCGGGCCGTGTCTTCCGGCTTGTGGCAGCGTTGAGTGGCTTCTCCTCCTGGGAAGTTCGGAGCTGGCGGGATGGGCTTCTTTCCCTTTGCTCCGTTGGATCATCTTGTTCCAGTCCCGCAACAGGACTGTGTGGTCTTCAGTTCATTCTGACCCTGGAAACACAAACCGTAACTGTCTCTATTTTCAGCTTGTTACAACTTGTAATAAAGTTGTTACATCTTGGCTTAACGTGTTTATGATGTATTAGAACGTTGTTACAACTTGCTATATTGGTTGTTATAACTGGTTAGGAGGTGTTAAAACTTATTAGAACGTTGTACCAACATCGTAGTTTCGGTGTGTGTTTGGCGGGGAGTTTGTCCAGTCTGTACCTCTGACTTTCTTCTGGATGACTCGGTCCCAGTTCCGGCTTCTTTTGGGGCCGGGTTGTTGGGTGGTGTGTCTGGTCCTTCGAGTCGCGTGTTGGTGTGTCCCGCTTCCTCCGGGGTTCAGGGACTGGTTTGTTTTCGTAGTTACCTTACCAATTCAACCTCCAATTCCTCTGCAGGAGGTCCCGGGTTCAGATCCCAGACAGGCCCCCATGTAATGGTATATGCACACCATAGCCCCTTCCCCTTTCCTCTTTCTCTTCTCCTTTCTCTTCCCCTTCCCTTCCCTCGCTTGCCTTCCCTCCCTTTGGGTCATCCCTGTCTTTTGTCATGGTTTCACCAAGTGGATTCTATAGGTGTACAGCTGTTACCAGTGGCCCGTGGGGGTAAGTTTTGTAATGAGCGTTATTACAGTTACTTATGAGCATATCAGTTTTACTCAGAAATAGTGGAATAGGCTCCCAAAAGGTAACACAGTTTGGAATATGAGCCTAGCTTGGTGGGTGAGTGGCCCGGCCACCAGGAAAACTCATAAATAACAATTAGAGGTGTACTCACTTTGGAAGTACATATACTAAAAAAAATTGGACCAATAGAGGTATGATGGCATCCTCACCAAACCCCACGGATAAGAAATACAGTTTCTTAACAAGTTTTATTTACAACCCCCACTCCTACACTCATAACAATGATCTTGCCTTCAGAGAAATCTCTGAAGTAGTAGTCTACTCAAAGAAGTCTTCAGAGAAGTAGTCTATCACCTACTCCCTTTGGATAGAAGCACAGATTTACATAACCAAATACTAGACAAAAATAAAAGTACTAGTGAAACAGTTTGAAAAACCGGTACATTACACCATACTAAAGGGGCGACAGGTAAGGGGCACTGAACTACAGGCTACAAGTTCCTAACTTGTATACCATGCAAGATAAGAGAGAAGATTGCGAGGAAAAACCTATCTGGAGAAAAGGGACTTGGTGACATACCACCAACGTGGGTTCAGGGATGGCAAATCTTGCCTCACAGGTTTAATAGAATTCTATAACCAGGTGGCAAAGATTAAACAAGAAAGAGAAGGGTGGGCAGACTGCATTTTCTTGGACTTTCTGAAAGCCATTGACACAGTACCACATGAGAGGCTGGTGTATAAGTTGAAGAAACAGGCAAGAGTAACTAGTAGGGTGCTCCAGTGGATAAGGGCATACCTGAGCAATAGGAAGCAGAGAGTTACTGTGAGAGGTGAGACCTCAGAATGGCATGTACTCACTAGCAGAGTTCCACAGGGCTCTGTACTCAGACCTATCCTGTTTCTGATATATGTAGATGATCTTCCAGAGGGTATAGACTCATTTCTCTCAATGTTTGCTGATGATGCCAAAATTATGAGAAAGATTAAGACAGATGAGGACAGCATGAGGCTTCAAGAAGAAATGGACAAACTGAAGGAATGGTTCAACAAATGAGTGTTTGAGTTTAACCCGAAAAAAAACGTAATGCAATGAAGATAGGTGTAGGGAGCAGGAGGCCAGATACAAGGTACCATTTGGGAAATGAAATTCTTCAAAAGTCAGAGGAGAGAAAGACTTTCGGGTTGATATCACTCCAGACCTGTCCACTGAAGCCCATATCAAGAGGATAACGGCAGCAGCATAAGCCAGGCTGGCCAACATAAGAACGGCTTTTAGAAACTTATGTAAGGAATCATTCAAAACTTTGTATACCACATATGTCAGACCAATCCTGAGGGGTATGCAGCTCCAGCATGAAGTCTACATCTCATCAATCATAAGAGAAGGTTCAGAGGTTTGCCACCAGACTAGTACCTGAGCTGAGTGGTATGAATTACATGGAGCCTGTACTTTACGTTGATTGACAGTCGAGAGGCGGAACCAAAGAGTCGCAGCTCAACCCCTGCAAGCACAACTAGGTGAGTACACTATATTCTCTCCTAGATCACTATCTGAACATCCCCGTGGTGCAGTGGTAAGCCACTCACCCTGGGTTTCGTGAGTGATTTGGCCCTGCGTTCGTATCCTGCTCGGGGAGGATTGACTAGGTGCCAATCATTAACTATACACCTCTGTTCACCCAATAGTAAATGTTGTTAACATTCACTATTGGCTTCACTATTCACTAACATTCACTAACCTTGTTGTTAAACGATTTGGTGGGTCGTACTCCATGGAAAATTAGGACCTGTCTAAAACGCTATGTATGCTATAAAAGAACTCTATGGGTCTTGGTGGGAAGGCGCATTCATCAGTTCCCACAGGCCAGGCGTGAACGAGCCTGACCTGTGGATATAGCTAGTTAGGGAAAGACCACCTTTTAACAGACACGAGCCTCTGCGAAAACATGCGAGAATCCTCACGTTTTACAGTGCGTACATACAATGTCCTCACGAAACAACACAGTAATCTTATCTACTGATTCCGCGGAGAAAACTAATCATTTGTAACTAACAAATGATATAAAAAAAACTACTTAGGTCATGATTCTACGCACCACAGGGCTCCACGCCCAGCTGGCCAGGCTGGATAAGAGACGCAGCAGTAAACTCTGTTGATTGACACGTTGATTTAACGTTGAGCGGGCGTGGTTTACCTTAAGGCCCGTGACATTCTTGTATACCCACTAGCACGAATAGCGTTTCAGGCAGGTCCTTTATCCTAATTTCCCCCGGAATACGACCCGCCAAATCGTTTAACTAGGAACCCATTCACTGCTGGGTGAACAGAGGCTACAGTTAAGGATTAGCACCCAGTCAATCCTCCCCGGCTAGGAGACGAACCCAGGCCAAAACGCTTGCGAAGCGTGGGGCGAGTGTGATAGCACTGCGCCACGGGGACAGCTATAAAGTCGGAACTTTCCAATGTAAAGTCATAAGTAAACACATGATATGATAAGTAACACAGCAAGTACTTATGATACTCCATCTTCACTCCCCCTTTTCCCTCCTCCTCCTCCATTCACCCCCTCTTCCTTCTCATCTCCCTCTCCCCTCCAACCTCGAATAGATAGACATTTCCATTTACATATAAAGTAAACTATGGAAATGCGCGGGTTAACGGCGAGAGTAACTTAACACACTGCAGAAAACACATCCCTGATTTCATTTCCGACTTCATGAACATCGCTCAAGGAATTTTGGGTTTCTTAAAGCTGTTAACTTAACCCCGACCAGTCTATGTTCATCCCGTACCCTCAAACCATTTCCCTAGAAGATCTGGGTGAGGCTAGCAGCCCCCAAGCGTCTGGCCTCCAGCTGTGAGCAGACATGCACAGACAGATAGTCCATTTCCTTGGACTGGTCATAATAATCTCACTTCTTTCAGCGCGGGCGTTCGATCCCCGATGGTCTAAGACCTAAATGGGTGCGGCACCGTTCCTTCATGTCGTTCTCATATCCCAGCTCCTCATAGCCTAGCTTCTTGTCGCTAGTGACCAGCTCCTTGTCCTCATATCCCTTCCAAGTGCTATTTGGTCATGGTGACTGTTTTATCCAGAAATTCACCTTACCTTATCTTCCATCACACTGCGCTACAGTCTGTGATGGAATTTTGTATATATTATATTCGATGCAGACAGAAAGCCACACTAACGTAGCTACGAATTAGGCACAATCCATAAATCTAAAAATAATGGAAGCGACGATATGTTATTACATCCAGGACAACTTGATAATGGTCCAGGGCAGACCAAAACGTCGTCAATTTCATTATATTCGATTCTTGGAAACGCACAAGTAATGTCGACTTATTAAACAAAACAAAAAGTAACACGGTCAAATCAAAACGGCGAATAAGTTGATTTTCGTAACGAATGAGCACAAAAGATCAAGTGACTGGTAAGAAATCTTAGTTTTTACGTTTTGTTTCAATGGTTTAAACAGGTAAATATAGAAGAGATATCAGGCAGGTGTCCTGCAGCAGGCTGTCACGGCCAGTATCCACCCCAACAGCGCGAGAAGAGGCTTGTTGCACTCTCACTATAATATTTTATTACACGATAAAGAGGCATTTCCTGTTCATGCTAGTGTCGAACAGAAGATAAAGGGCAGATTTCCCAGAGGTAGCAAGGAGTCAAGATATCATTAATCATTTAGTGTTTACATTATCACGTCGCTTATCTAAGGTACACCACGCGGTATAACCAGTTAATAGGTTTGATATCAAACTGAATAAAATATTAAAAAAGACTAAACGTCTGAACATATCGAAGCAAAATGCTTATAAGAATAATAAGTTTAATGAGCGGGTTTGAGGTGGTGAGCTGTAGTTGCGAGGGGTAGAAATAGCCTAATAAGCTACCCTATCCTTTTGAGTTGTACTTCCTTTTCTCAATAAACTTACTTGAACTAGGGTATGGATAGGATATAACAATGCGTTCATTCCACGCCCAACCTAGGCATCTGAAAATAATGGAAACGACGGGGTTTCGGTCAGTCGTTTAACGGCCCAGAAAGGAACCGAAACGTGGTTTTGGTGTGAAATTATCAGCTGTGTTATTGTGACTAACTAACTGTAATGTGCTCTTTATTTATTCTACAGCACGATGTTGCCCGGGCCTTCTTCTCCCTGCATCGCCCCTACACACAACAAACATCTGCTTATAAGAGTCCCACAGGCACCTGTTTAACACCCATGACACCTGTTCACCAGTCACAGCCAACTGTCCATCAGCCCCAAACACCGGCACAAAACTACAACTACAGTACTACCATTATGTTGACCAGACCACACACTAGAAGGTGAAGGGACGACGACGTTTCGGTCCGTCCTGGACCATTCTCAAGTCGAAAATACTACCATTATTTTCCAGAACCCAAACAACACGTCCCTGTAGGATTGGGTCCTAGACAGTAAACAGGGGGCTCATTGTCTTACGTCTCGTCTGGCTTAGCTCTTCTTGATGGCCGTATATTGCCCTCATAAAATTATCTTAAAATGCATTACTGTATTACAATAACATGTGTCTTAATATATATTTAGCCAATTTATGTTTCATCTTTCCTGTAGAAGCACTTAGATTGCTAGGATGAAAGGGTAGACTTGGGGCTGGGACGAGAGGGTAGACTAGGTGCTGGGACGAGAGGGTAGACTAGGTGCTGGGACGAGAGGGTAGACTAAGGGCTGGGACGAGAGGGTAGACTAGGTGCTGGGACGAGAGGGTAGACTAAGGGCTGGGACGAGAGGGTAGACTAGGTGCTGGGACGAGAGGGTAGACTAGGTGCTGGGACGAGAGGGTAGACTAGGGCTGGGACGAGAGGGTAGACTAGGTGCTGGGACGAGAGGGTAGACTAGGGCTGGGACGAGAGGGTAGACTAGGTGCTGGGACGAGAGGGTAGACTAAGGGTTGGGACGAGAGGGTAGACTAGGGCTGGGACGAGAGGGTAGACTAGGTGCTGGGACGAGAGGGTAGACTAGGTGCTGGGACGAGAGGGTAGACTAGGTGCTGGGACGAGAGGGTAGACTAGGTGCTGGGACGAGAGGGTAGACTAGGTGCTGGGACGAGGAGGGTAGACTAGGTGCTGGGACGAGAGGGTAGACTAAGGACTGGAATATTAGGCCGGAGGGAAGGCACGGTGCGAAGCCACTTGAATCATCGGGGGATCGAACGGCGACCATGCTAGACCGTCGCTCTCCCTACCACTCAACACTCTTTTTCCAGGTTAAAGTAAAAGTAGACTGTTCGAGGTTCAAAAGTTAAAAAAAAAAAGTCATCGGAGACATATAAAACAGTACAGTAGATATAATTCAGTGTTATCTTGATAATGTTTTAAGAACTTCTGGTTGGTTTGAGTTCCCAGAGATATTATTTGTTGTAAATAATCTATGAGCTCTTCCCAGAACTGCAAGAGGCATCAGGTGAAAGAAACGTTGCTCGAATGCTTCTGTCCTGCTGCAGGACTGAACTATGAGGAAGGACTGAGGGAATTCAACCTCATCACATTTGGATAGAGACGGAGTAGAGGAGACATGACAAGGATATATATGATTGTTAGGGGAAATTCTGTGATAATGAGGAAACGTTCAGTGGGATTGAACAATAGAAATGTTCAGTATTAGGCAGAGCTGAACAAGTAGATATGTTCAGTATAAGGCAGAGCTGAACAAGTGGATGTGTTCAGTATAAGGCAGAGCTGAACAAGTGGATATGTTCAGTATAAGGCAGAGCTGAACAAGTGGATATGTTCAGTATAAGCAGAGCTGAACAAGTGGAATGTTCAGTATAAGGCAGAGCTGAACAAGTGGATATGTTCAGTATAAGGCAGAGCTGAACAAGTGGATATGTTCAGTATAAGGCAGAGCTGAACAAGTGGATACGTTCAGTATAAGGCAGAGCTGAACAAGTGGATATGTTCAGTATAAGGCAGAGCTGAACAAGTCGATATGTTCAGTATAAGGCAGAGCTGAACAAGTGGATATGTTCAGTATAAGGCAGAGCTGAACAAGTGGATATGTTCAGTATAAGGCAGAGCTGAACAAGTGGATATGTTCAGTATAAGGCAGAGCTGAACAAGTGGATGTGTTCAGTAAAAAATTAACGCTATCTCTTAAAAGACACATATCCGAGGATTAAACTGCAGGGGACCTCGTGGCTGAGTGAACAGCGCTCGGGGGTCGTAGTCCGAATGGCCCGGGTTCGTTTCCCGGCGGAGGCGGAAACAATTGAGCAGTTTCTTTCACCCTGATGCATCTGTTCACCTAGCAGCAAATGGGTACTTGGGCGTTAGACAGCTACTACGGGCTGCTTCCTGGGGATGTGTGTGTGTGCTAGAGAGAAATATATGTAGATATAATAGAGGAAAAATAGATTGGCTAGAAAGGCGGGGTCCAAGAGCTAATAGCTCGATTATGCAGACATATATAATAAAAAAAAACATTTAGTGAGCAAGTAGAATGATTTAAACGGGTAAGCAGTTGCGTCTAACTCCATCAGTAGTTTCAAGAGTATATAAAGACGCAAGATTTGTATTGGAGCCATTGAAACAAACAACTAGCAACCGAAGGCCGAGCCCCAGGAGCTGAAGTTCGCTTTGCAAGAGCATATAGGCGAGTTGCCCATAGAATAAAATACATTCCAAAGATGATGACTCGAAAACAGAAAACGTGTGACGGACCCAATATGGCACTACAGTGACGAGAAAGAAAAAATTGAGTTGTGATCAGTCGATTTCTTTCTTTTTGTAAACACAGATTGGTACAGGAGCAAACAACTTGGATACAAGTCATATCGTAAACAAGTCAGTTCGTCAACGGGTTTTAAAATTTACCTAAACTTACGCAACCTGACTTAACGCAACCCAACCCAACCTAACCTAAGAACATAAGAACAAAGGCAACTGCAGAAGGCCTATTGGCCCATACGAGGCAGCTCCTATTTATAACCTAACCCAACCGAGCCTAGTCCAGCCAAACCTAATCTAATACATCCTAACCTAACGAGATATACGATTTTGGCACTGAAAACGAGCTTTATTGAACCCTCTTGTGTACGATTTGACCATTCCTCGACAACTTTTCACTTCTGTTGGAAGGCTGAGGAGCTTTCCCTTCCTATAGTTCATGGTAAGCCTTATATTACTAGTTTTCCCTGGAACACGACCCGAAATCTGTTTCCAACCACGTTCCCAATTGCTGCCGAGTGAAAGTTTGCGTCAACAGTTTAGGACTGATGCCGCCACATTAAATAATTATCTCCCATAATATTTCTAATTTGAATTATCCCCATTACATAACCATTTTTCCATTATCCCCCATTTACACAGCTGACTCTTGCTGGACAGGTTTTGCTTGGTGTAAACAACCCTATTAAGGCTACTAAGTTACTAAGGGTTATTTGGTTATTAAGGTCGCTACAATACTTTACTACACACCTGGTTGATACCTGGTTGATGGGGTCTGGGAGTTCTACCCCAAGCCCGGCCCGAGGCCAGGCTCGACTTGTGAGGTTTGATCCACCAGGCTGTTGTTGGAGGGGCCGCAGAGCCACATACCCACCACAGCCCGTGATACGGGACTTCTTTAGGAACAGTCCAGTTTTCTCTGAAGATGTCCACGGTTGTTCCGGCAATATTTTTATAGTCGCTGGGAGGACGTAGAACTGCAACCAGCCAGAATACTCTAGTCCAGGGACAAAAGTAAACTCTTAGCTATACATCCCCCGAGAAGTGGGGTACACCTCTCGGGGTATACATCCCTTGTCCTGATCAGGGCCAGATTCACGAAAGCACTTACGCAAGTACTTATGAACGTGTACATTTGCCTCAATCTTTGACGGCTTTGGTTACATTTATTAAACAGTTACAAGTATGAAAACTTCCAATTCAACTGTTGTTATTGTTTTAAATAGCCNAACTAATGGTTGTGTGGGTGTAACGTGGCTGAAATTCCAGTACATTTAATCATTGTGGAACAAGAGGTAATTTATGAGAGTGTTGAGTAAGACGGTGAGGCAATGTAGACAAGCTCGGCACTATTGTTGTGGTTGTGTGGCGGAGGTGTTTGTGCACGTGTGTGGGGCACCCGTACACCACACCAAGAGAAGCAGTAGAGATATGATCACGACATGAAAGATACTGAAGAGAGTTGGCAGGGTGGGCAAGGACAATTTCTTTAAAGTGAGAGAAAGTAGGACGAGAGGGAGGGAGGGAATTATCAGGAGAAACCGCCAAGCCATTACGATTACAGTATATGGCACTGGGAAGGGTAGGAGGGAGGGGGGGGGGAGGAATGGTGCCCAACCACTTGGATGGTCGGGGATTGAACGCCGACCTGCATGATGCGAGACCGTCGAGCCCAGGTGTTGGGCGTTGTGGGGTTTTCTATTTTGCTGTCACGACTGCAATACTTACGTCGCCAATGTACATGTGGCAGACGCTTCACGAAGCGGTCGGAATTAGCAAAATAGAAAATACGAGAGCAACCGTACAGGGCCTGGGAGCAAGGTCGAGTTAGAGTCCTTGTGGGTCTCTTCTCAGACTAGCCTCACCTGGTCCTGCTCCACGTTGGTCGTTGGAATCTCCTCAATGATGTAACACTTTAAGGGACTCCTAGGGTCCTCATCAAATTTATAGTTTAGTGACTTACAGGCAACTCGGTGTTGAAGACACTTAGAGCTGAAGGCTTGAGCAATATTGGCAGTATTCAGAAGTGGTTCAACGGAAACACCGCATAAAGCTTAACAGTAGTTTATTTACTAACTTAACCACTAATACAAGGGTGCTTGATTTACTTTAGAGTGGCGTCAGAAAGGCTATGGTTGCATTAGCGAGACTCTTGACGTCTGGCTAATCGATTCGGATCCACTCGTGGCGAAACACCTAACTTAACAAAGTTTACAGCCAATCATTAACACGGCAAACCTAACGCCCGGGATAGGGTGGTGATTGGCGGCGGCTGACTATATGGTACCATGCGGTACACTTGTGGCAAAGTCACACTACAGGTTACTTAGGCGGCAGCACTCCCTTAGTTCACTCTAGGTCACTCACAGACGATCTCTATTTGTCACCAGGGGTTATTTGATGCCAGTCTGTTTCGCTCTGGTGATTTTTTCATTAGGCTTCTAAACAATATAGTCACAGTCGCGATTCCGGACGAGCGTTGGTATATCGAAAAGACGCCGAGGCTTGACGGTGAAGAATGGACGGTGTTCAGTCTATTGGCCGATAGACAGAACAGGACACGTCCTCTATGCAAGGGCTTCCTCACGTGAATGCTCTTGCCAGTTTCTGTAGGGCATCTCGTGCGAGACACAAGGGATTACAATGTGACCAATGACATTGCAGCAAAAAAGCGCGAACCAATAATATTGATCGTTCCCTGATCAGTAGCAGAGGTGACGTCATGAACATGTCACGACCACGTCACAGCTGTTATTCTCCATCGCGCCGGTTGAGGCTGACCCCAGAGGTCAGTCACCTCGCTGGCGTCTCTTCTCACACTGGCACCTCCTATGTACTCACTGACCCTTTAGCAAGTATGCTTAACATTCCTGTATCTACTTCCTGCCTGGGCATACGGCGGCCTCCGTATTATAAACGTATTCCTGGTTATGTGGGCATCCTGGGGACACCCAACATGACAGATTACCATCCAGGGTTAAGAGATAGGGCTTGTGCATGAAGATCGATACACTGTGCACTGCAATGAGCCAATCAAGTCAGCTGTGGGAGAATCTTGAGAGACCCTTCTCTCACAGGCGTAGACATAACTGGAAACTGGAATGAATCGAAGGAATGTAAGGTAATATTGGTACCGTGTACGGGTGGTCAACGGGTGGAATGCACTGAAAAAGTTGTGGAAGTCACCTCCAGCCACAACTTTAAGGCAATATATTTGAAGTCATAACAGATAAAATGCAACACAACAGATTCATCAAGGCCAGTAGGCGGATAAAAAAAATAGAGCTAAAGCTGGCTGCCGTCCTGTGGTGGTCACCATAACTGCCTGCCGTCCTGTGGTGGTCACCATAACCTGGCTGCCGTCCTGTGGTGGTCACCATAACCTGGCTGCCGTCCTGTGGTGGTCACCATAACCTGCCTGCCGTCCTGTGGTGGTCACCATAACCTGCCTGCCGTCCTGTGGTGGTCACCATAACCTGCCTGCCGTCCTGTGGTGGTCACCATAACCTGCCTGCCGTCCTGTGGTGGTCACCATAACCTTCCTGCCGTCCTGTGGTGGTCACCATAACCTTCCTGCCGTCCTGTGGTGGTCACCATAACCTTCCTGCCGTCCTGTGGTGGTCACCATAACCTTCCTGCCGTCCTGTGGTCACCATAACCTGCCTGCCGCCCTGTGGTGGTCACCATAACCTTCCTGCCGTCCTGTGGTGGTCACCATAACCTTCCTGCCGTCCTGTGGTGGTCACCATAACCTTCCTGCCGTCCTGTGGTGGTCACCATAACCTTCCTGCCGTCCTGTGGTGGTCACCATACCTTCCTGCCGTCCTGTGGTCACCATAACCTGCCTGCCGCCCTGTGGTGGCGCCGTGCGTGGACAAGCCGCTGTCACCATCAGCATGCAGGCTGCCGCTGTCTCCTCCATGCTAAAACATTCGTGGCTGGATATTAACTCCGGGAACACCACCTTAAACCATACCTAGCGGGGAGGGGGGGGGGGTTATATTATACAAGGAAGGCCGTGCTCTTTGCAGGTCTGTGTTTAATCCCCAACGGCCCTTCTCGCCGTTACGGCGTGTTTAGCTTACCTTAATCATTGTTTCTGGCTTCGAGTGCACGCCGAAGGTGTAAACAATGTTACTGTGTGTTGAGTTTCTCTTTCACACACTGGCCAGGTTCTCAGTGTTGCTGGTGGTGAGAGGCGTGGGTGAGTGTTGCTGGTCCCGTTTGTCTGGACAACAGCTGCGGCTTGGTGGGTAGGGGAGGAGGGGGGACAGTAAGGAATAGATTCTGGTGTGAGGGGTGGTTGTTTGGGAGGGAGGCCACGTGCAGGTGTTGGGGTGAGAGGCACGTTCAGATGTTGGTGAGGAAGGCAGGGTGTTGGTGTTGGGGTGAGAGAGACGGTCATGGTGCAAGTGGTGGAGGTAGACACAAGACAGCAGTTGGTGGAGAGTGAGAGTGTAGTGGTGGGAGAGGCGCTGGTGGTGGACCGGAGCCACAGTGCAGGCATACCACCACTAGTGCTAAAATTAGGTGCTTTATCGCGTCTATGCGTGCCGTATATGTTCTCTGTATTCCCTCTATTTCCAGCAATGTCTCCTGCTCTAAAGGGGGAAGTGAGTACTGAACATTACTCAAGACGGGACAACAACAAGTGACTTGAAGAGTACAAGCATTGTAGATGGGATCCATGGATTTGAAAGTTCTCGTAATCCACCTATCATTTTCTGGCTGTCGCAATATTTCTTGGTTATGCTCCCTAAACGTTAGGTCGTCAGACATCATTATTCCCAAATCCTTTACATGTTGTTTTCCCTACTATGGGCACATTTGATTGTGTTTTGTACCCTTATTATGTTTAAGGTCCTCATTTTTACCGTACCTGAGTACCTGGAATTTGTCACTGTTAAACATCATATTATTTTCTGATGCCCAGTCGAAACTATTAATATCGGCTTGAAGTTTTTCAATGTCTTCAGCCGAGGTAATTTCCTTACTGATTTTGTGTCGTCTGCAAGGATGATACGAAGCTGTGACTTGTATTTTTGTCTATATCTGATATGAGAATAAGGAAAAGCAGCGGTGCAAGGACTGTACCCTGAGGTACAGAGCTTTTAACTGCACTTGGACTAGATTTTATATGGTTGACCGTTACTCGCCGAGTCCTCCTCTTTCGTTAGTCGAAGGAATGGTTACATTAGACAGTTATTGATATCAATTTATATAATGTAACTGGACACCTTTGATCCCCATCCTGGTATAATTTAGAGGTGACTTCCCGGAGAATATAATACCTAGTCTATGGCTTAGCGTATACAAGATGGTTCCACAAACCTTGTTATCTGTTACCCTAACAATATACGGTCTTAGGATGTATTAACTTAGGTTTAATTAGTTTGGGTTAGGTGTTAAAATCCGTCTGCCAACCGTATTGTGTATGATGGGCACTTGTCTGTTGGCGAGTTACAAGGTAATGTAAGTTACCTACTACGGGCTCACCATAGCCCGTGCTACTTCGAACTTCTTGTTCCAGGTAGCGAATCTTTAACAACAACAACAACAACAAGTTACCTAACTCGTTCTTTTTAATGTTGGGCTTTTCAGTCTGCCGGTTTGTTGACAAACTCTACTGATATACACATACCGTGAATAGACATGTTTGGAGTGTGTTAGTTTTCTTTAGAGGACTTTAATGCTGGTGTTACCCCTTAACGTTCCCTTTAGAAACGTCGAATCTTCATACGTTTTCTGTTAGTTTCTATAACAAACTTATGTTTTCTCTGGGTAACTCGCATAAAGCTATTCCCGGGCCCCCTTTTTTTCCTCTGTCTTCTTCTTGAGGTTATCTTGAGATGATTTCGGGGCTTTTAGTGTCCCGCGGCCCGGTCTCGACCAGGCCTCCACCCCCAGGAAGAGCCCGTGACAGCTGACTAACACCCAGGTACCTATTTTTTTTACTGCTAGGTAACAGGGCATAGGGTGAAAGAAACTCTGCCCATTGTTTCTCGCCGGCGCCTGGTATCGAACCCAGGACCACACGATCACAAGTCCAGCGTGCTGTCCGCTCGGCCGACCGGCTCCCTTACCGGTATTGACTAAAAATTATATTGATTTATTTGTTAAACTAAATATCACATTATTCCCAAAAACAGCTAATCATTAACCAATAAATTGTAGACTATTTTTGGTGTTTAGTACAGAATATCTATATCTAAGCATTCTACTTTTCCCCGAACAGCTGAGCATATCTTTCGACGATGCGCTGACCTCAACGTTCGAGTACCCGAGCGAGCTGTTCCTGCTGGCGGAGGCTGGCCTGCTGCCCCTCGACCCACCCGCTGCTGCCACCCCTCCCACCTCCCCGAGGTCTGCCAACATTACGTCAGGTATGACAACATTCTTGTAAGACTGTAAGATTCTCTCCAGTCCCATCTTCCCCCTGACTAGTAAACACCCCCTCACTTCTCACCATCC
>WNGS01000690.1:1777454-1798378 GCA_020271785.1 Procambarus virginalis | reverse complement strand
ACCTAACCTATACCTATAATAGGTTAAGTAACATTGTAATTACGAAGCATAAGATGCTTATTTTAACATACTAAGTAGGTTAGGTAAGGTCGGTGTTTTCTATGAAGCTTTTCAAGGGAACTATTATGTTTAGTATGTCACCTATGCACGTAATAATACTCAATATTGACAATACGAATTGCGAGGACGGTTTGTCTACTGACACCTGCCAGGAGGCCCAAGAGGACCCAGTCACTTGCTACGGGTGCAAGTCGGGTTGGGGAGGAACTCCACCCCGTAGTGGAGTTGCTCCCCAGGTGCTCCCCAGGGTGATTAGTGGCACCCAGGGGGGGGGTGCCTCTCCCCATGCAGGAGGGGGGACTCCCACCCAAATGGGGGAGCTAAGACCCCGCAACACGTCAAGGTTGACAACACGGAACGTCTGCGTCAAAGCTTGACACCACGGGACGATGTTTGCGTCACAGCTTGACAACACGGTACAATGTTTGCGTCACAGCTTGACAACACGGTACAATGTTTGCGTCACAGCTTGACAACACGGTACAATGTTTGCGTCACAGCTTGACAACACGGTACAATGTTTGCGTCACAGCTTGACAACACGGTACAATGTTTGCGTCACAGCTTGACAACACGGTACAATGTTTGCGTCACAGCTTGACAACACGGTACAATGTTTGCGTCACAGCTTGACAACACGGTACAATGTTTGCGTCACAGCTTGACACCACGGGACGATGTTTGCGTCACAGCTTGACAACACGGTACAATGTTTGCGTCACAGCTTGACAACACGGTACGATGTTGCGTCACAGCTTGACAACACGGTACAATGTTTGCGTCACAGCTTGCTGTGAGTCGCTTGAGACTATGGTAGGTAGCGTCACCACCACCACCACCCGCCTTGTCCACAACTTAGCTCCTACCCACGTGTTCCCTAATGGACCCACGTGTTCCCTAGTGGACCCACGTGTTCCCTAGTGGACCCACGTGTTCCCTAGTGGACCCACGTGTTCCCTAGTGGACCCACGTGTTCCCTAGTGGACCCACGTGTTCCCTAGTGGACCCACGTGTTCCCTAGTGGACCCACGTGTTCCCTAGTGGACCCACGTGTTCCTAGAGGACCCACGTGTTCCTTAGTGGACCCACGTGTTCCCTAGAGGACCCACGTGTTCCCTAGTGGACCCACGTGTTCCCTAGAGGACCCACGTGTTCCCTAATGGACCCACGTGTTCCCTAGTGGACCCACGTGTTCCCTAGTGGACCCACGTGTTCCCTAGTGGACCCACGTGTTCCCTAGTGGACCCTCGTGTTCCCTAGTGGACCCACGTGTTCCCTAATGGACCCACGTGTTCCCTAATGGACCCACGTGTTCCCTAGTGGACCCTCGTGTTCCCTAGTGGACCCACGTGTTCCCTAATGGACCCACGTGTTCCCTAATGGACCCACGTGTTCCCTAGTGGACCCACGTGTTCCCTAATGGACCCACGTGTTCCCTAATGGACCCACGTGTTCCCTAGTGGACCCACGTGTTCCCTAGTGGACCCACGTGTTCCCTAGTGGACCCACGTGTTCCCTAGTGGACCCACATGTTCCCTAGTGGACCCACATGTTCCCTAGTGGACCCACGTGTTCCCTAGTGGACCCACATGTTCCCTAGTGGACCCACATGTTCCCTAGTGGACCCACGTGTTCCCTAGTGGACCCACATGTTCCCTAGTGGACCCACGTGTTCCCTAGTGGACCCACGTGTTCCCTAGTGGACCCACGTGTTCCCTAATGGACCCATGTCGATTAAGTTAGGTTAGTTTAGCAACAATCCAACTGCTGTAAACTAGTAGTGCCTTTTGACAACTCAATGAGTCATCATTAATAACGATGGTTCCTGTGTTGTGATTATGTAAATCACATAATTTGTCTATATATGCTGTGTCCTGTAGATCACTTCGCCCCAGTAAACTGGTGGTTTGACTCAAGACGTTCACTCAGCCTTAAACACTTGCTGTGATTGGTTAACTTGAGGCCCGGAGGTTCACTCATACATGCGGGAACGTTCTACATGGAGCAAGAGTCTTGTTTGGGGGGGGGGGGTCACACTTTATACAAAGCTACGGTTCAGAACCACACTCATATCAACGGCAACATCAACGGAAAAATCAACGGGAAGAACATCAACGGGAACAACATCAACGGGAACAACAACATTTAGCTGCGTCACACATGCCCAGCCAAATAGGGAGCGACATACCTTCCTGTCTGGCTCTGGGTACAGCCACAAGAGATACTAAAATAGGTTCATTTGTAACAAGTAACTTTTTGTGTGTAAGAGTTGCCCTTGCTGGAGGGTCTGGCACATTATAACAAAAACACAACTACGCAACGACAGAGTTACGTCAAACACGGAGAGAGGGTCATTCAGTAGCCAATTAGAACAATTTTAGTAGGGTAAAAGTCTTACCATGAGCTATGGGAAGGGAAAGCTCTCAGCCAGCTAACAGGAGCCAGCAATCGTCTGCTCCTGTACCCTCCTGTGTGTAAAACTAGTAGGGTAAGGCTTACCATGAGCTATGGGAAGGGAAAGCTCTCAGCCAGCTAACAGGAGCCAGCAGTCGTCTGCTCCTGTACCCTCCTGTGTGTAAAACTAGTAGGGTAAGGCTTACCATGAGCTATGGGAAGGGAAAGCTCTCAGCCAGCTAACAGGAGCCAGCAGTCGTCTGCTCCTGTACCCACCTGTGTGTAAAACTAGTAGGGTAAGGCTTACCATGAGCTATGGGAAGGGAAAGCTCTCAGCCAGCTAACAGGAGCCAGCAGTCGTCTGCTCCTGTACCCACCTGTGTGTAAAACTAGTAGGGTAAGGCTTACCATGAGCTATGGGAAGGGAAAGCTCTCAGCCTGCTAACAGGAGTCAGCAGTGGTCTGCTCCTGTACCCTCCTGTGTGTAAAACTAGTAGGATAAGGCTTACCATGAGCTATGGGAAGGGAAAGCTCTCAGCCTGCTAACAGGAGTCAGCAGTCGTCTGCTCCTGTACCCTCCTGTGTGTAAAACTAGTAGGGTAAGGCTTACCATGAGCTATGGGAAGGGAAAGCTCTCAGCCAGCTAACAGGAGTCAGCAGTCGTCTGCTCCTGTACCCTCCTGTGTGTAAAACTAGTAGGGTAAGGCTTACCATGAGCTATGGGAAGGGAAAGCTCTCAGCCAGCTAACAGGAGCCAACAGTCGTCTGCTCCTGTACCCTCCTGTGTGTAAACTAGTAGGGTAAGGCTTACCATGAGCTATGGGAAGGGAAAGCTCTCAGCCAGCTAACAGGAGTCAGCAGTCGTCTGCTCCTGTACCCTCCTGTGTGTAAAAACACAGCTGGAGTGGGAGAAGCACCACCCGTCTACAGAAGACATTCTCCCATGATAAAAGATTAATTTTAAGTTTCGCAACATCTGTCTCGCTCCCACACAACCCCCCTCCCCCCTCCCCCCCCCCCTCACACACACACAAACATCATCTAACAATCGGCAGGAAAACAATGCCCAAACGAAGGCCATTATGAAGACCAACAATGAAGACAAGTAAATGGTGAGAGTTGAGTTGCCAGACAATGATAATGATGACGAAGATGATGATGTCAATGATGATGATGACGATGATGATGACAGACACAGAGCTGACACAAAGAAGGTATAGAAGGTAGGATAATTTTAAGGAGAGAGCGCTAAGACTGAGAGATAATATAGCCCTTTAAATGGACACGAGGATAGGGAGCTGGGACACGAGGACAAGGTGAAGAAACGGCGCTCAACCACTTGGACCTTCGGGAATCGAACACCGACCCTGCAAGAATACACGCCTTAGAGGACGTAGAGGTCGCCAGCAAGTGGGAACAACCCCCACCACCCGTGTTAGCCTGAGAACGCAGGGGGCTGGAGAACGCAGGGAGCTGGAGAACGCAGGAAGCTAGAGAACGCAGGGAGCTGGAGAACGCAGGAAGCTAGAGAACGCAGGGAGCTGGAGAACGCAGGAAGCTGGAGAACGCAGGGAGCTGGAGAACGCATGCACAATATGAGACAAAGTGTGCAGAATGATGGCCGCTCATCATTGGAAAATAAGAATTTACATTAAACAACATTTTCTCCTGNCCAGCAGGCGGGAGTGGAGGAAGTTCAGAAGACAAAGGACAGAGGACAACAGGATCGATGCAACAGAGCTAGGAAACGATTACATTAACATAAGACGACACATCGGAAAGGGACTATGAGAACGATATTGCAATCAAAGCCAAAAAACAACTAAGCTATACACAGATATAAGAGGAAAATGTCGGTGAACGACCAAGTGACAAGGCTAAGGAAGGCAGAGGGGGCATATACTGAAAATGACAAGGAAATCTGTGAGGCAGAATGCCAGTTTCCATGGAGTGTTCACTACCGAGCCCGAGCAGCTCCCATTGGGAAGGGGTTACCCTAGAGAAAGACTATCAGATATAGAGGTGACAGCAGAAGAGGTAATGAAACAGTTGACAACTCTAGATGCATCTAAAGCAGTAGGACCAGACAAAGTATCACCGGATACTAAAAGAAGCGGCGCAGGCCCTCAGCGTGCCTCTGGCGATGATCTTTAATGAGTCACTTATGTCGGGAGAATTGCCCAGTTGCTGGAAGAAGGCAAATGTCGTGCCGATCTTCAAGAAAGGCGATAGGGAGGAGGCACTTAACTATAGACCTGTATCACTGACAAGCATCCCCTGTAAAATACTGGAAAGAATAATTAGGCTACGACTGGTTGCGCACCTGGAGAACGTTAGGTTTGTGAACAAACATCAACATGGGTTCTGGACAGGGAAATCGTGCCTAACAAACCTTCTGGAATTCTATGATAAAATAACGAGGATAAGACAGGACAGAGATGGTTGGGCAGACTGCATATTTCTGGACTGCCAAAAAGCCTTTGATACAGTACCGCACATGAGACTGCTGTTCAAACTCGAGAGGCAGGCGGGGGTAGGGGAAAGGTCCTAGCATGGATAAGGAACTACCTAACAGGAAGGAGCCAAAGAGTTACGGTAAGGGGCGAGAAGTCGGACTGGCGAACAGTAACAAGTGGAGTACCACAAGGATCGGTACTGGGACCAATTCTATTTCTTGTATATGTTAACGATATGTTTACGGGTGTAGAGTCCTACATGTCGATGTTTGCGGATGACGCAAAGTTGATGAGAAGAGTTGTGACAGATGAGGATTGCAGGATCCTCCAAGAAGACCTGAACAGGTTGCAGAGATGGTCAGAGAAATGGCTATTGGAATTCAACACGAGCAAATGTAAAGTTATGGAAATGGGACTAGGAGATAGGAGACCAAAGGGTCAGTACACAATGAAGGGGAACAGTCTACCTGTGACGACGCGCGAGAGAGACCTGGGTGTGGACGTAACACCTAATCTATCTCCTGAGGCACATATAAATAGGATAACGACAGCAGCGTACTCGACACTGGCAAAAGTTAGAACATCATTCAGAAACCTAAGCAAGGAGGCATTTAGGGCGCTTTACACTGCCTACGTGAGGCCAGTCTTAGAGTATGCCGCCTCATCATGGAGTCCCCATCTGAAGAAGCATATAATGAAACTGGAAAAGGTTCAGAGGTTTGCAACGAGACTCGTCCCTGAGCTACGAGGGATGGGGTATGAGGAGCGCCTGAGGGAACTGTGCCTTACGACACTAGAAAGAAGAAGGGAGAGAGGGGACATGATAGGAACGTATAAAATACTCAGAGGGATTGACAGAGTGGACATAGACGAAATGTTCACACGGAATAGTAACAGAACGAGGGGACATGGATGGAAGTTGGAAACTCAGATGAGTCACAGAGATGTTAGGAAGTTTTCTTTTAGCGTGAGAGTAGTGGGAAAATGGAATGCACTCAAGGAACAGGTTGTGGAAGCAAATACTATTCATAATTTTAAAACCAGGTATGATAGGGAAATGGGACAGGAGTCATTGCTGTAAACAACTGATGCTCGAAAGGCGGGATCCAAGAGTCAATGCTCGATCCTGCAGACACATATAGGTGAGTACACACACGCGCGCGCGCACACACGCACGCACGCACACACGCACGCACGCACACAAGTACTAAAGTATTTGAAGGAGGTTTAACTTTGAGGAAGATGGTAATGAGTCATATTAAGAGGACAGAGAGTCGGAATGCAAAGAGGTAATGAGTGGAGTACCTCAAGGATCAGTTCTAGGACCTGATCCTAATACTTAAACGATCTGACAGAGGAAGTAAGCTCATTTTTGACATGGTTTGCTAACGATACTAGGCTAATGAGGCACATTGCAACTAAAGAGGACTGTAATACTTTGCAAGATGACCAAGATAATCTCCAGAGATGGACAGCATCATGGGTCAGCTGAGATGTGCCCCTTAAAACAGCTTCCCCAATACCGGGAGTCTCTTTCTTCCATGTGGCACTGTATCAAATCAGTCTTCCATGTGGCACTGTATCAAGTCAATCTTCCATGTGGCACTGTATCAAGTCAATCTTCCATGTGGCACTGTATCAAGTCAATCTTCCATGTGACACTGTATCAAATCAATCTTCCATGTGGCACTGTATCAAGTCAATCTTCCATGTGGCACTGTATCAAGTCAATCTTCCATGTGGCACTGTATCAAATCAATCTTCCATGTGGCACTGTATCAAGTCAATCTTCCATGTGGCACTGTATCAAGTCAATCTTCCATGTGGCACTGTATCAAGTCAATCTTCCATGTGACACTGTATCAAATCAATCTTCCATGTGGCACTGTATCAAGTCAATCTTCCATGTGACACTGTATCAAGTCAATCTTCCATGTGGCACTGTATCAAGTCAATCCTCCATGTGACACTGTATCAAATCAATCAATCAATCTTCCATGCGATACTGTATCAAATCAATCAATCTTTCATGTGGCACTGTATCAAATCAATCAATCTTTCATGTGGCACTGTATCAAAAGCTTTCATAAAGTCAAGGTGCACAACATCCCAAAACCTTTCCACTATCAACTGCCTCAATTATGCTGCAATAGAATGGTAGCAAGCATGTCCAACACGACCAGTCCTTAGTAAAACCATGTTGTGAATAATTTGTTAGTATATGTTTTCAAGATGAAGATGAATGACTTTTAACAACTACCGACATAAGCAATTTTCCCACTGTAGACATTTAGCTAACTGGCCAATAGTTCGCCGCAAGTGATCTATCTCCTTTCTTGAAAACTGATACCACATTGGCAACCTTCCACGCCTCTAGCACTCTGCCTGACGCAAATGATTTATTAAATATGGTAGACAACGGCTCGCAAAGCTCCTCTTTGCATTCTTTAAGTATCCTGGAAAACATTTCGTCCGGCCCTGGGGATGAGTTTACTTGAGTTTTTTATTTGTTTAATAACATCCTCCCTGGTAACTACTAAGCTAGTCAACATGCCCTCTTCCCCACGAATGAAGACTTGTTCAGCTGAAAAAATAATGTTAAGTTCTTCATTAGTAAATACAGACAAAATATTTATTTAAAATGCTACTCATATCTTCGTCATTATCAGCTATCTGACCATGCACGATGGTCTACGTGGTTATCTTGAGGTTATCTTGAGATGATTTCGGGGCTTTTTTAGTGTCCCCGCGGCCCGGTCCTCGACCAGGCCTCCACCCCCAGGAAGCAGCCCGTGACAGCTGACTAACACTCAGGTACCTATTTTACTGCTAGGTAACAGGGGCATAGGGTGAAAGAAACTCTGCCCAATGTTTCTCGCCGGCGCCTGGGATCGAACCCAGGACCACAGGATCACAAGTCCAGCGTGCTGTCCGCTCGGCCGACCGGCTCCCTGTGGTTACTATAATTACTAACTAAACAGGAGGATGGTCTGTGCCACACGGCGTTTCTCGGTGCAGAGTGTGCGGATCGATGTGGGAGTGTGGGTAAGTGGTCGATGGCAGGTCCCGCAGATGCCTCGGTCAGGTGGGACCAACGTGGACTGTTAGGCGAGAGGGGCTTACTCCCGCCGTTTACCCGCTGGACCTCCTCCAGTCTCCGGCAATGCATTCAGTCCAGTCAGCATCAGTCACTTGCCCTCATGAGTGGCCAGAGACTAAGTTCTCTTATTCAAATTCAAATTCAAAATTCAAATTCAAATGTTTATTCAGGTAAAGTACATATATACAAGAGGTTATACAAAATTGATAGATTTATAGATAGAGCTAGTACATATAATGCCTAAAGCCACTATTACGCAAAGTGTTTCGGGCAGGAAAAACATTAAAGACTAAAACTTAATACTAATTGAGATTAAAGTATAAAATGTGTTGAAAACAAATAAAAAAAAAGGGGGAACATGGCAGAAAAAGCAGCACAAATACAATTAGGTCGACAAACAGCGTTGTTTAAAAAAAAAACAGACATGGGTTGACAATAGAGGGGTAAGGTAGGTTACAGGGAATTTATTAGGTAGTGTTTCGTTTTTGTCTTAAACTGGTTGAGAGAGGTACAGTCTTTAACATGGTTGGGAAGGTCATTCTACATTCTGGGTCCCTTGATTTGTAGAGCATTTCTAGTTTGATTAAGTCGTACTCTTGGAATATCAAAACTGTATTTTTTTCTGGTGTGGTGCTCATGGGTTCTGTTACAACCTTCAGTGAAGCTTTTGAGGTCAGGATTGGCATTACAGTTCAGCGTTTTATATATATATATATATATATATATATATATATATATATATATATATATATATATATATATATAATACACAGAGAGGATGTGCAGTGACTTTATATCTAACATATTCAGAGATTTGAGTAGGGGTACCGAGTGATGTCTGGGACCAGAGTTGGATATTGTCCTAATAGCAGCTTTGTGTTTAGTAATTAGAGGATGTAATGATTTTGGGTAGTAGAACCCAAGCACAAATACCATAGTTGAGATATGGATAGATGAGGGAGTAATAGAGCATCACCAGGGCAGGGCGAGGTACATAATATCTGATCTTAGAAAGAATGCCAACAGTTTTTGAAACTTTTTTTGATATATTTAGAATGTGTCCCTGGAAATTCAGCTTGTGCTCAATGAGAACGCCAAGGAATTTGCCATCTATTTTGTTACAAATTTGGGTATTGTTTATCCTGAGATTTATTTGATTAGAGGATTTATTGCCAACAGAATATAGAAAGTTTTGTTAATGTTAAGGGTGACTTTGTTGGCAGCTAGCCAAAGATGGACTTTATTTAGCTCAGTATTCACAGTGACATTTAGAGCAAGGGGGTCAGGACTGGAGTAAATGAAGGTTGTGTCGTCAGCAAATGACTTATGACTGAAGCCCCTTCGGACCGCGTCCTGTGGGTGTGATGGTAGCAGTGGTTCCCTTAACGTAAAGGAACTGTGTGGCCACAATCAAAATAATCAATAAAATAATTTTATGTACGACTCCCTAGCATCTTACGCAAAGAACAAGATGGACCTGCAAGTGCAAGGTGCAATTGCAGGTCCCTGTGAGAACCTAGGTTGTTACATATGGGAGCTTTGTATTCAAATAAGGCCTAGAACTAAGATTTGTAAGTGCCTCCAGTTATCATGCTCCCTCCTCGAATATGCTTCACCTCGGTGACTGAAGGTCTCACAATGTACATATGAATATTACCAAAGGAATCCAGCTCGTATCAGAGTAAGGAGGTGTGTAACGTGCTCGCGTCACCAACAGTCCCGTGGGTCAGCAGTACTGCGCCTGGGATGAAGTCACGATTCACTTCACTGAATTACAAAATTTATTGTACAGTAAGTACTTTATTATATGAGGTCCCTGTAGTTTCATTGGTCCTGCCAGGTACTGTCTTCACTGACAGCTAACTGTTTTCAGAATGAAATCCCGAGTCTGTCTGGCTCCTGCAATCTGTCTGTACTAACTCTACTGCTCTATCGTTACTCATGCTCACAACTTGTTATCCTTTCGGGCTTCAGCTCTTGTTCCAGCAACACCCAGGAAATACCAGCCAGTATCCAGACTGGCTGTAACCAGGCCAAAGGTGTAGGTGAAAGCCTGAGCTCCTCACAAACCATGAAGTGCTCGCGTCACTCAAAAAACATTTGTCGACCGTGAGTATAGGGTCGCTGTTCGGAAGGAAGCTTCAAGGTTCAGAGCTAAAGTCAGAACGACTCTGCTTCGTGATGGTCAACTAGTGAATGACTCGTTTTATGGCAGCTTGCAGACTAGTGTCTACATGGACCAATGGAGTCCAGGATACAGAAGGTGTGTCGATGGAGTTTGCCTCCCATTGGTCGAACACTGTTCCGTTTTGGCGTGTTAGCATCCTGTAACATCACGACACTTCCTGGCTGCCATCTTGTTCTAAAATGCTTTTTGGTGCTAATTCTTCTCATTAGGCAGCCTACCTAAATATGCAGATCTAAGGGCTCTAAGGATCCTTCGTCCACCATGTATCACAAGTACTTCAAGGTCAGGGGTACGCCCCTTGACGATCAAGCGTTCACCAAGCCAACCCTCCTAAAGCTATTCAAGGATGTAGCTGAAGTAACACCTAACGACATAGATCAAGAAGGCACCAACTTCGTTTTTCCTTTGTCTAACGAGCAAGACGTCGACAAACTGATAACATGAGAACCTCGAATTCGTACACAGCATCACCTCCATTTCCACTTCCCACGCCAGTTGCTTTGTGCCCGGTCAGTCATTGTCAGTGAGCTCAGCCGCTGGATCTTGGAATGGATAAATGAGGCAGCTTACGATGGAGAACTTGCGGAAAACATCGAGAACGAGAACCCAGGCTTGGATGTACATGACACCACATTGTACAACAACCGCACCTTGAAGATCACCTTCTGCACCGTGAATCAGACTACCCAAGTTAACACAGATGTCTTCTTCTGCTACGGAGTCCACGTCCCGTCATTCCGAGTGAAGAAGAAAAGAATCTATAATGTCATCCAATGCTTCCGGTGCTACGACTACTCACACCAAACCCACAAGTGTCAACAGACCATCCAGAAATGCAGCATTTGCGCCAAGGACCACCACTATTCAATTTGCACCTCGAAAAAACCAAGCTGCCTGCTCTGCAACGGCAACCATATCTCAATCTCCCATCAATGTCCACGCAGACAAGAAGATATAAAAAACCTGGAGACCCAGGAGAAATCCAAATCTTCCTCTGCAGCCAGCACCAGCTCCAGCACTTCAGTTACCACCTCAACCTCTACCTTCAACATCCAAGCAGCCACTTTCCCGGAGCTTCAGGGAGGAGGAACTATCACCCACCACACACCAGCAACATCCTGTTACTGCCTCTACTAGCCAATGAGGACTCAGATTCCAGCCACCCGGCCACTCATTGCGCCAGCCATCGCCGCCTACACCCCATCCCGGCCAATCACTGTATAGCATAGTAAAAGCTTTGACATTGACGGCCAGAATGACTGCTGGCACTAACCCTCTAGAATTTGTGAGAATTCTGAAAATTCTTTACAAAGCGAACGGTCTCCCTGCCTTCAATGTTCCTGATGAAGTCTACAACGCTCAAGGTTCAACTCCAGGGACTGACCCAGTAGAGGATGCTGACTCTTCACCCGACGACGATTCTGCCACTTCAATGCAGACTTCAGCTCTTGTTGTAGTACCTTCAGCTCACAAGACTCTGCCTCCTGAGACCCCCCCCCCACTTCTGCTACAGTGTTCCAGTTGCTAGCCGTGACATCACTGTGAACGCGGCCACACCTTCAGACTTACTGTCGGCTCCTGCTCCACCCGTTTCTCCAGCTGTTGCTGACCCTTCACCCGACCCAGTGGTGAATTCAGCTGCAAAGGACCCTTGGTGTGACCCTGTAGAGGGTCTACAATATGAAGACTCTTCTGCTGCAGTACCTACTGCTGCTACTCAACCTTCAATAACTCAACCTTTAAGAACTCAACCTCCGCGATCTACCACCTCTGCTCTTCACTCATCCGATGAATCGGATGAGGACGTGTCTGTTGGAACGCCATCTCCTCCTTCACGGAAATGTTACTACTCAGCTGCTGATTTCCTTCACGACACTGCACCAACAACCCCCAACGACAGCACCACAATGATCACCAAGACCAAGACCGACAAGCCCAACAAGAAGACCAAAGATCAGTGTTTGCTGAAATCGTCAACAAAAAAAGAAGACTACTAACGAAATGATTTAACATCAACATCTAAAATCAACCTTCAACTGCCAGCTGCTTGCGATCCCAGCCCTTGTGTGCATCGCAAATGACACCCCACTCAATCATACTTCACTCAAGTTCAAATCCGCGGTGGTTAGGCCACCGATCTCTCATCTCCCCTCTTCACCGCGTCTCCAGTTCCTTGCTCAAGATTTCTGCATCCTCGCCCTGTTCTTCCAACCCCTGCTTGCCAGCTCTATAGACATTTTCAAGTTTCAAGTTTCAAGGGCTCTAACTCAATATCTGTCGTTTGTTGCCTCTAGATGCGGCCTCGAACGAGTATTACCAAGGGTACCCACAACAACACACACACACACATGCACATTTAATAATAACAAAATATTACCTTACCTATTATCACCAGTGCTGGATACGACCTCTATACATTCCCATCTTACCTGCAATAGAAAACGTGGAAACATTAGACACTATGCCTGTATAATGCCTTCAAGCAAAGAGCTGGTGTATGTAAATATTGTGGTTTTGAGGGTCAGGCACGCACTGTCGCTCCCACACTAATTGCGAAATCTGAATGATGAAAAAAAAATCCGAGTCATGATTAGTAATCTTTAACCCCCAGCAAATTATTGCATAAATAAATGCAAGAAAGTACAGAGGACGCTGGAAACTATTCTTCAGTTGTGTCTTACCCATGTTGGGGCCTCACTTAGATTGTGCAGTTCAAATCTTGATCTCCATACTACTGAATGGATATAAATTTCTTTGAACACGAACAAAGTTATTCTGAGAGAGTTCTAAGTTAATCCAAGGAATTAGAAACCTTCTGTAACACCGAGGAAAGCCTAGCCACTCTCCCTGGGAAAGGTCAGGTCCCATGTTAACCTTTACCACCTGCAGAGTCTTTCAAGTGCTCACCAGTCATCTTGTTGTAAACATCTTAATGCGAACCATTCCTTGACATATGACCCCGGGGGGGGGGGGAGGGGCCCTTGTCTTTCTCTCTCGAGTGAGAGAGAGAAAGAGAGAGAGACCTCTTACCTGACATAGCAAGTAAGAGGTATTTAATCTCCCCCCCCCCCAATAATATGGTGAGTGGTATGTTTTGTCAGCCATTAGGTACGAGATAGTCTGGTACAAACTCATGTCAAAAAAGTTTTATTTAAAAATTCCTATAGAATGCCGAGTATGATGTTTTAAGAGGAAACTTGCGTGACCAGACCCTATAAGCCATCAACTTGTAGTTTTGAACAAGCTAAAAAATCACCAGCTGACACTAGCTGGGGCAGTTTTGGGTATATAAACCTCAGTGTAAGGAAATAGAAGGGAGAGTAACTTGGGGAAGTGACTGGAGTAGGACTGTGTCATCAAGAGCCCAGTGGTAGACAAGAGTGTCTCCAGCTGTTGAAGGGCCAATACCCATAAGGGGCTGTAGAAGGTGGAAACCAATCTGTATAGCATGGTCGACTGTGCCGGCCTTGTGTCTTCTTGTGAGGTTCCATCTTGTCACAAGTGGGTCGCATCTGGTACCCGTCTGCTAAGCGGAGGAGATTTTGCACATGCCATTCAGATTAGGGCAAATGCTGTAGCCACTCCATCTAGAGCAGCTAGGGGTAGATCCGAGGCTTCTGGTCTCTGCGATGCTTGCCAGAAACCAGGGACCCTGGGCCACATATCCCAGGCATGCCACAAGACACATGGGGCCAGGGTGAAACGTCATGACGATATCACCCGGTTCGGTTCGTAGCCGGCCGCCTGCGGCAAAGAGATTTTGAGGTGGAACGTGAAGTTTGTATACTGGATGAAGGTACCTTCTGCAAGCTTGACATCATAGCTTGCAAAGGTGATGAGGCCTTTATATTAGACACCTAGGTCTCAGCTGATAACTTCCCACTCTCCCGTCCACATCAGAGCAAGTGCGATAAGTACGACAAGTGCCGGCGGGGAAGTGGTTCAAATAGCTTCGGCTATCACTTCCTTTTGTCCGGTCGTGATGGTCAAGTGGATTAAGGCATCCAGTACATACCAGTTGCGTTGCTCCTGGCAGTATGAGTTCGAGTCACTTCTGGGGAGTGAGTTTTCAGTTGCATATAGTCCTGGGGACCATTCAGGCTTGTTCGCATATATATATATATATATATATATATATATATATATATATATATATATATATATATATATATATATATATATATATATATATATATATATATATATATATATATATATGTGTGTGTGTGTGTGTTTGTGTATTTATATATGTGTAATAAATGTCACATTTGTTAGCTGGTTTTTCTCTTGTCCTGGTGAGGCTTGCAGGCTAGAGAGAAAAACACGACTATAACTTGGGTGGTAGTGGACTACAACTAACTAAGGGGATTGAGAGATCATCCCACAGTAAGGGTGAACACTGCGGGGAGTCACGGCGGTTCAAGCGCGGGTGTGTACTCATGACAACTAGGCAGTGTGAGCCGTACCCCTGAATAAAGGTGACGCTGAACCCCTCTCCCAGAACCAGACGCTTACCAGGGTGATCTTCCAAATAATTGCAAGCACTCCAGTGTCCATTGCTGGTCGACCAACGGTAGCAGGAGTGTGGCTGCCGAGGTCGGCTGTTTGTTCTGTCAGGGGGTGGTTGGGGTCTCTGTTCGACGGTAAGCAAGTATCAGGTTGGTTCAGATAACTAAGTTTCATTGTATTCCAGCCCCCAACTCCCCTTGATAATAGAACAATGGGTACTATTGAGCAGAGAGTTCTGGTTGGGTTAGACATAAAACCCGCCATCTACTGCAGGTATGTTGACAACATATTTGTAGAAGTCCCAGATATCGAAAGACTGTTGCAGTTGAAGGAAGCTTTCAAGCAAAGCTCAGATGTAACAGTTACGGAAAGGAACGGCAGTTTTCATCATGCAGTACATACTAATGAGACAAACAGGCATGTGCCTTAACGCTGATAGCGACTGCCCGGAGAGATACAAACGGAGTCTTGTGAACGCTTATGTCGACCGAGCTCTCACTCACAGCTCTGGGTGGAAGCAGGTGGAGGAGGAGTTATGTAGAATAATGCAGATTTTGGTCAATAATGGTTTCTCCAATGGTTACGTCAAAGACATCATAAAAAAGAAGGTGGCGAGGTGTGCAACAGGCGACGGAACACCCACTACTACAATACCCGGACTTCCAATAAAATTATTCAACAGAAACTTCTTCTCCACAACCTACAAAACAGAGGTAAGAGATCATTGAGAGGAACATTACCCCAACTGACGTCAACCAAAAGATAAAACTAACACTATATTATAAGAGTAGGAAAACTGCCAACCTGCTAATGAAGAATTCTCCCGACACCAAGAAAAACGTCTTGAAAGAGACCAACGTTGTCTACGCCTTCGCGTGCCCACTTGGGGATTGTCAGCCCCAACGAACTCAGTATATAGGCAAGACAATGACGTCCTTCTTGAGGCGATTAACAATGCACAAACAACAAGGCTCCATCAATGCGCATATAATCGCCACACACGAGATTTTATATATATATATATATATATATATATATATATATATATATATATATATATATATATATATATATATATCTTTAGACAACACCCACCAGTGGGACTCGAACCCAGAAAGCACAACTATCTTCCAATAGCTGCCATAACTAGTATGCCTTAACCCACTACACCAAGCCAGACCCTTAAAAGAGATAGAGACTTCGAAGTATTTACCTCAAATATGAAAAATGATGAAAAAATGCTTGAGTGACCCCTCACTAATCTGGCGCCCTTGGGAGGTGGAGATATTTGAGGTAAATACTTCGAAGTCTCTATCTCTTTTAAGAGTCTGACTTGGTGTAGTGGGTTAAGGCATACTAGTTATGGCAGCTATTGGAAGATAGTTGTGCTTTCTGGGTTCGAGTCCTACTGGTGGGTGTTGTCTAAAGATTGTTAATCTTCTCTTGTGGTTCATGCAAGTATGTGCATATATATATATATATATATATATATATATATATATATATATATATATATATATATATATATATATATATATATAAATAAAATTGGGTGGAAAATTTATTCAGACGTCTCAAAATCACTTCAAGACGATCTAGATAGCCGTTTGAAATGGTCTAAAAACTGTCAGATGCAGTGTGACACTAACAGAAGTACAGTAGAGAGTCTAGGTGGTGATGACGGCAGAGTTAGAGGATATCAGCTGGAGGGTGTTGAGATTGTCAAGTCTGATTGCGATAAAGAACTGCGGGTCAAGATTTCAAGGAATTTAACGCAAAAAAAAATCAATGCATAAATGTTCAAAATAAATTAAACAGGACTCTGATTTATTTCTGGAAGCATTAGCAACAATACACCTGTTGTTGATCTACAGCTGTATCTCGCTCTTGTTTGGCCCCGTTTAGATTATGTAGTTCAGCTTTGGTCGCCATACAATAGTATGGACATAAATTCACTAGAACGCGTCCAGCGTTGGATGACAAAGTAAAGCCCACAAATTAGAAAACTTTCACATGAAGAGAGATTGACAAAGCTTACTTTACATTCACAAGAAAGGCAATGAGTTGTGACACGATTGAGGTATACAAGTGGGTGATTGGGCATAAGGGACATATTAATATATTATAATATATCAACACAAAATAGAACGCGAAACAATGGATATAAATTGAATAAATTTGTATTTATGAAAGACTTGGGTAAATACTGGTTTGGAAACGTTGTTGTTGATTTATGGAACCTATTACCGGTAACATAACTGACGCGAGATCACCTGGTTACCTGGTTGATGGGGTTCTGGGAGTACTTCCACTCCCCAAGCCCGGCCAGAGGCCAGGCTCGACTTGTGAGAGTTTGGTCCACCAGGCTGTTGCTTGCAGTGGCTCACAGGCCTACTGAGAGCTTGTTTCAAGCGTAGGTTAGACATATGCCACGTGTGAGCCAGTAGGCCTTCTGCAGTTTCCTGGGTGCTTGTGTGATGATCGTGGATACAGACTAACCCACCAGGCACCTGAACTTAATAAGATGAAGGGAAATACTTACCTATCTCGGACCTGAGGGGAAGGTAATTACCAGGTGAGGGGAAGGTAAGGTAATTACCAGGTGAGGGGAAGGTAAGGTAATTACCAGGTGAGGGGAAGGTAAGGTAATTACCAGGTGAGGGGAAGGTAAGGTAATTACCAGGTGAGGGGAAGGTAAGGTAATTACCAGGTGAGGGGAAGGTAAGGTAATTACCAGGTGAGGGGAAGGTAAGGTAATTACCAGGTGAGGGGAAGGTAGATAATTACCAGGTGAGGGGAAGGTAAGATAATTACCAGGTGAGGGGAAGGTAAGGTAATTACCAGGTGCAGGTGACGGGGAGCAATAATGGCAGCAGTAAGACAGTGAAGGAAGCCATGAGAGAGATATTTACCTTCTTAGGTCGTGAGGGTTGTGAGGGAGAGGCAAGGAGGAGGTCGGTGAGGCCCAGGAAGCAGTCGTCGCAGGGGCACGACGACCCGTCGCTGCTGCTACTGACGGAGGTCAAGGAGGAGGCCATGGAGGCGCCACTCTCCACGCTGTCTGTCCTGACCAGGCCTCGCCACCCGCCCTTTTTCGCCGCCAGCACGGCTTCCAGCAGGGAGTCGCGCCGCCCTAAGGGCTCCCGAGACTCACGTGACTCCTGCTCCTCCAAGGCCGAGCCTCGGCGGGAGTATTGCCCTCGGGAGTCCCTCGAGGGGCCGCGGCTAAGAGGATCCTTGAGGTCGTCCTCCAGAAGGGAGGCTCGGCGGCTCGGACTGCCGTGCTCCTCCGGCACGGACTCCAAGCACGAGTTCTGCCGTGTCAGGTCTGGACTCATCCAGTAGTCTGAAGACTCCTCCTCGAAGGCCGAGTCGGCGCCCTCGACGCTCTCGTCCTCCATAAAGGCGTCGAGGGAGATGTTGAGGTGTCGAGTCGTAGCTTCCAGGTCCTTAATGCAGTCGTTTGTGGTCGTGCTGGCCAGCTTAAGCGACGCGTCGTCCCTGCGCGGCGTCGTCGTCGACCTCAAGGTCTTGGGGCAGAAGTCGTGGTGGTGCCCGGACGACCTGTCGCCGCCCTGTCCCTCCCCGCCCGTCATGCTGACACAGGAGCAGTAGCAGGAACTCCAGTCAGTGTCACGGAGCTCCGTCACTCATGGCCAATAGCAGTGCCACTCCAGAGGGACACTCTGGTGCTTCACTCTGCCCCGAGTGCAGGCACAGCACACCTGTCACCACACCTCACAACACTGCTTGTGTTATCTCTTTCAAGATTCACCTGTTCACTGAGGGGGGGGGGGAGATAGCGATTACACACTAAATCAAAACCTGCAAATTATCGTTATCCAACGAGAGAGAGAGAGAGAGTGTGTGTGTGTGTGTGTGTGTGTGTGTGTGTGTGTGTGTGTGTGTGTGTGTGTGTGTGTGTGTGTGTGTGTGTGTGTACGTGTGAGAGCGAGATCTGTGTGTGTGTGTGGCTACACACACACACGCACACTCTATACCTGCTAAGCCAACACTGCAAGCCTGTATCCCTCACCACACACACACACACATGCAGGCGTATGCACACAGGATGTCAACTTCCGCCCCATTATCACTGCTACATCACCGCTGACGTCACGGAATGATGTTTGCGTCAGTGCTTGACGATACTGAACGTTCTTTGCGTCACAGCTTGACACGTAACATTCTTTGTGTCACAGTTTAACGAGACAGAACGATGTTTGCGTCAGAGCTTGACACAGAACGCTGTTTGTGTCACAGCCTGACGACACGGAACGATGTTTGCGTCACAGCTTGACGACACGGAACGTTGTTTGCGTCAAAGTCAAAGCTTGACGACACGTAACAAATGTTTGCGTTACTTGGAGGAGTGTGAGGCCTTCCTGCGGGCCACAAGCATCAGTAGCTGAGGCCGATGCGATGACTGACTGAATCTGCTGAGAATCAATGTTAGTTTACCAGGCGCCGCGACTGCGTGGGAGGCAGCAGACCAGTGAGTGAGAGTGTAGACTGGGAGGAACCAGCCTACATCAACCTCAATGTGTGTGCCAAGGAGGAACTGTAGGTGGAGGAGCACGGTCGTCGAGGACGAGCAAGCCCAGCTGTTGACCTAGAAGGAAGCTGACAACGCGGAGCGGTATCTACGACATATATAAAAAACATCCACTACGGGCTCACCATAGCCCGTGCTACTTGGAACTTTTGTTGCAGGTAGCGAATCTTTAACAACAGACATACAAACGGATGTCAAGGTAGATCATTTTGCCCACCCGATAATAATTGGATAATTATATATTATCCTTGGATAATTAAACTAATTATCCAAGATATAAAATACTTGGGAGAAAGCCTCTTAGAAGTGTGACACAAAGTTCAAAAATATTCTTCATTTGCAGTTTGTTTTTTGTGTGTGAGAAATGGATCCCTAATCCACGTTGAAAGAAGGATTTACTTAAACTAGTGTAAGAAAATTATATAAATTACCCCTCTTACTATTATCCGTTTTCTCTTTTCAGATACTATCGCAATTTTCTATGTAAAGACTTCAAGGCAAACTGCTTAATCACGAAGTAAAACTCAAACCCGCATCTCCACTATCGCAGCACCGACTCGAAGGGGCAGAGGAATATATTTGGGCACATGCGCAGGTCATCATTACGCTCTCCACCAGTGTCCACAAGTATTTTACGCATCGACTCTGGCACTGTGATGGCCAAGAGGAAGCCGCGCCCCCCATCTGGGCACTCTGAATGTGTGTGTTCACTTATGAGTCATAAGCTACAGCGAAGGAAAATAATATTAGTGAAAAATGTACTTTGTTGTGAGAACACGAGGGGAACACGAGAAGGGGAACACGAGGGGAACACGAGAGGAACACGAGGGGAACACGAGGACACGGGGAACACGAGAGGAACACGAGGGACCGAGGAACACGAGGGGAACACGAGAGGAACACGAGGGGAACACGAGGGACACAGGGAACGAGGGAAACGAGGAACACGAGGGGAGAGGAACACGAGGAACGAGGGAACACGAGGGGAACACGAGAGGAACACGAGGGAACGAGGAACACGAGGGGAACACGAGAGGACGAGGGAACACGAGAGACCGAGAACACGAGAGGAACACGAGGACAGGGAACACGAGGGAACACGAGGGAACACGAGAGAAGAGAGCACGAGGAGAAAGAGACACGAGGGGAACAGGACGGGACACGGAGAGGACGGGAACGAGGACGGAAACGAACGAGGAAGGGGCGGCACGGGGAAGGGGACACAAACAAGACAGGCGAGCAGAGCAGGGCCAACAGACAGGGCGGAAGGGAAACTGGAACGGGGAGGGGCAGAGAGCCGGGCACGAGGAACGGGAGAGAACAGGCGGGAACAGAGAGAGCAACGAAGAGGGAAAGAGAAACAGAAGAGGACGGGGAAACGGGAACGAGACGGGACACGGAAAGACGAGGAGAACAGGAAGGAACAGGGACGAAAGAGGACCACACAGGACGAACAGGAGGAACACGGAACGGGGAACACGCGGCAGGACCGGAACAAGAACGGGACAAGGACACGGGAACCGTTGAGCGGCAGGAATTGATAACAGGGTGAGCCAAAAGTAGAACCGGATATCCTGCAAACTACAAGTCCAAGACCCCCCCCCCCCCCAGCAGCCTGGATTCATCAAGCATTTATTGTGTTTTCGCTTACGAAACCTGTGC
>WNGS01000690.1:1750611-1773502 GCA_020271785.1 Procambarus virginalis | reverse complement strand
CAATTGTCCCTTGGGTTAAGTTTGGTTTTACTATGAGTGATAAAGCGCACGCACATAAAAAATTACATTACGTATCAATGGGAAAATCAGTAGGAGCCATGGGTGTCGAACCTGAGCTCTGGGTACTGTGGGTGCGTATCTGCCTTTGTGCTGGCGCAGGTGTGTGTGTGTGTGTGTGTGTGTGTGTGTGTGTGTGTTTGTGTGGTGTGTGTGTGTGTGTGGTGTGTGTGTGTGTGTGTGTGTGTGTGTGTACACGCCGACGCGAGCAGGAATATTCATGGGGGTTCTTGCCCAACCACGTATAGCTGGTGAGGTACTCAGATCTTCCCCTCCTCCTCCATACCATCCATGCTTTTGTTCTCTCTCTCTCTCTCTCTCTCCTCTCTCTCTCTCCTCTCTCTCTCTCTCTCTCCTCTCTCTCCTCTGTCTCTACCTCCCTATCTCCGGTCCGTTCGCACCTCACACACACACACCACACCACACCAGCATTACAAACACTACCGCCAGGCGGACAGGGAATATGGCCTGAGTCCAGGCAACTCATACCCTGTTTTGCCCTTGTCTGCGTTTCATGTTCCTGATGTTATCAACACACTTCCCCACCAGAACACTCTTGGCCAGAGGAAGTGATGGGGAGGGGTAGGGGAGGAAGAAGAGGGTGGAGGGAGATAGATGGGTGAGAGAGGGGGAGGGAAGGAGATGGGGGTGGGGGGTGGGGAGGGAATTGGCCAACTATCACCACCACCTTCTGACACCTTCGTTAGCAGGATGTAATGAAGGGTGGGAGGGGGGGGGGGAGGGGGAGTGGTAAACTGTTGGGTACACTGTAGGTACACTGGTACCACCGGTACCACTGGTGGAACACTTGTACACTCGTCACCTCTTGTACAGTTGGCAGTAGTCACCCCTGCACAAATATGACTTGCAACAAGAGAACATAAGATTCTTCGCTGGTGCAATGTTTTTAAACGGGTGCGGTAAGGGCGACGGGTGGCCGGATACCTGGGAGACCGGGTGGCCGGATACCTGGGAGACCGGGTGGCCGGATACCTGGGAGACCGGGTGGCCGGAGACCGGGTGGCCGGATACCTGGGAGACCGGGTGGCCGGGGAGCCGGAATGCAAATAGCACTCTACATATTCACGACTTGCGGTGAATTATGGGGTTAAGGCAGACTATGTTAATGTACGGACGAGCGCGGCCTTGCTAGCACTGCCAGGTGAGTACACACACACACACACACACACACACACACACACACACACCCCACACACCACAACACACACACACACACAAACACACACACGCGCGCGCGCGCGCACGCACGCACGCACACACACACACGCACGCACGCACGCACGCACACAAGTACTAAAGTATTGAAGGAGGTTTAACTTTGAGGAAGATGGTAATGAGTCATATTAAGAGGACAGAGAGTCGGAATGCAAAAGAGGTAATGAGTGGAGTACCTCAAGGATCAGTGCTGGGACCTGATCCTAATACTTAAATGATCTGACAGAGGAAGTAAGCTCATTTTGACATGGTTGCTAACGATACTAGGCTAATGAGGCACATTGCAACTAAAGAGGACTGTAATACTTTGCAAGATGACCAGATAATCTCAGAGATGGACAGCATCATGGGTCAGCTGAGATGTGCCCCTTATTAAAAACAGCTTCCCCAACCGGGAGTCTCTTTCTTCCATGTGGCACTGTATTCAATAAAGTCAATCTTCCATGTGGCACTGTATCAAGTCAATCTTCCATGTGGCACTGTATCAAGTCAATCTCCATGTGGCACTGTATCAGGCAATCTTCAATGTGACACTGTATCAAATCAATCTTCCATGTGGCACTGTATCAAGTCAATCTTCCATGTGACACTGTATCAAGTCAATCTTCCATGTGGCACTGTATCAAGTCAATCCTCCATGTGACACTGTATCAAATCAATCAATCAATCTTCCATGCGATACTGTATCAAATCAATCAATCTTTCATGTGGCACTGTATCAAATCAATCAATCTTTCATGTGGCACTGTATCAAAAGCTTTCATAAAGTCAAGGTGCACAACATCCCAAAACCTTTCCACTATCAACTGCCTCAATTATGCTGCAATAGAATGGTAGCAAGCATGTCCAACACGACCAGTCCTTAGTAAAACCATGTTGTGAATAATTTGTTAGTATATGTTTTCAAGATGAAGATGAATGACTTTTAACAACTACCGACATAAGCAATTTTCCCACTGTAGACATTTAGCTAACTGGCCAATAGTTCGCCGCAAGTGATCTATCTCCTTTCTTGAAAACTGATACCACATTGGCAACCTTCCACGCCTCTAGCACTCTGCCTGACGCAAATGATTTATAAATATGGTAGACAACGGCTCGCAAAGCTCCTTTGCATTCTTTAAGTATCCTGGAAAACATTTCGTCCGGCCCTGGGGATGAGTTTACTGAGTTTTTTATTTGTTTAATAACATCCTCCCTGGTAACTACTAAGCTAGTCAACATGCCCTCTTCCCCACGAATGAAGACTTGTTCAGCTGAAAAAATAATGTTAAGTTCTTCATTAGTAAATACAGACAAAATATTTATTTAAAATGCTACTCATATCTTCGTCATTATCAGCTATCTGACCATGCACGATGGTCTACGTGGTTATCTTGAGGTTATCTTGAGATGATTTCGGGGCTTTTTTAGTGTCCCTGCGGCCCGGTCCTCGACCAGGCCACCACCCCAGGAAGCAGCCCGTGACAGCTGACTAACACTCAGGTACCTATTTTACTGCTAGGTAACAGGGGCATAGGGTGAAAGAAACTCTGCCCAATGTTTCTCGCCGGCGCCTGGGATCGAACCCAGGACCACAGGATCACAAGTCCAGCGTCCTGTCCGCTCGGCCGACCGGCTCCCTGTGGTTACTATAATTACTAACTAAACAGGAGGATGGTCTGGTGCCACACGGCGTTCTCGGTGCAGAGTGTGCGGATCGATGTGGGAGTGTGGGTAAGTGGTCGATGGCAGGTCCCGCAGATGCCTCGGTCAGGTGGGACCAACGTGGACTGTTAGGCGAGAGGGGCTTACTCCCGCCGTTTACCCGCTGGACCTCCTCCAGTCTCCGGCAATGCATTCAGTCCAGTCAGCATCAGTCACTTGCCCTCATGAGTGGCCAGAGACTAAGTTCTCTTATTCAAATTCAAATTCAAAATTCAAATTCAAATGTTATTCAGGTAAAGTACATATATACAAGAGGTTATACAAAATTGATAGATTTATAGATAGAGCTAGTACATATAATGCCTAAAGCCACTATTACGCAAAGTGTTTCGGGCAGGAAAAACATTAAAGACTAAAACTTAATACTAATTGAGATTAAAGTATAAAATGTGTTGAAAACAAATAAAAAAAAAGGGGGAACATGGCAGAAAAAGCAGCACAAATACAATTAGGTCGACAAACAGCGTTGTTTAAAAATAACAGACATGGGTTGACAATATAGGGGTAAGGTAGGTTACAGGGAATTTATTAGGTAGTGTTTCGTTTTTGTCTTAAACTGGTTGAGAGAGGTACAGTCTTTAACATGGTTGGGAAGGTCATTCTACATTCTGGGTACCTTGATTTGTAGAGCATTTCTAGTTTGATTAAGTCGTACTCTTGGAATATCAAAACTGTATTTATTTCTGGTGTGGTGCTCATGGGTTCTGTTACAACCTTCAGTGAAGCTTTTGAGGTCAGGATTGGCATTACAGTTCAGCGTTTTATATATATATAATACACATGAGAGGATGTGCAGTGACTTTATATCTAACATATTCAGAGATTTGAGAAAGGGTACCGAGTGATGTCTGGGGCCAGAGATGGATATTGTCCTAATAGCAGCTTTGTGTTTAGTAATTAGAGGATGTAAATGATTTTGGGTAGTAGAACTCCAAGCACAATACCATGGTTGAGATATGGATAGATGAGGGAGTAATAGAGCATCATCAGGGCAGGGCGAGGTACATAATATCTGATCTTAGAAAGAATGCCAACAGTTTTTGAAACTTTTTTTGATATATTTAGAATGTGTCCCTGGAAATTCAGCTTGTGCTCAATGAGAACGCCAAGGAATTTGCCATCTATTTTGTTACAAATTTGGGTATTGTTTATCCTGAGATTTATTTGATTAGAGGATTTATTGCCAAACAGAATATAGAAAGTTTTGTTAATGTTAAGGGTGACTTTGTTGGCAGCTAGCCAAAGATGGACTTTATTTAGCTCAGTATTCACAGCGACATTTAGAGCAAGGGGGTCAGGACTGGAGTAAATGAAGGTTGTGTCGTCAGCAAATGACTTATGACTGAAGCCCCTTCGGACCGCGTCCTGTTGGGTGTGATGGTAGCAGTGGTTCCCTTAACGTAAAGGAACTGTGTGGCCACAATCAAAATAATCAATAAAATAATTTTATGTACGACTCCCTAGCATCTTACGCAAAGAACAAGATGGACCTGCAAGTGCAAGGTGCAATTGCAGGTCCCTGTGAGAACCAAGGTTGTTACATATGGGAGCTTTGTATTCAAGTAAGGCCTAGAAGCTAGATTTGTAAGTGCCTCCAGTTATCATGCTCCCTCCTAGAATATGCTTCACCTTGGCGACTGAAGGTCTCACAATGTACATATGAATATTACCAAAGGAATCCAGTTCGTTGTATCAGAGTAAGGAGGTGTGTAACGTGCTCGCGTCACCAACAGTCCCGTGGGTCAGCAGTACTGCGCCTGGGATGAAGTCACGATTCACTTCACTGAATTACAAAATTTATTGTACAGTAAGTACTTTATTATATAAGGTTCCTGTAGTTTCATTGGAAATCCCATGGAACTGTCTTCACTGACAGCTAACTGTTTTCAGAATAAAATCCCGAGTCTGTCTGGCTCCTGCAAATCTGTCTGTACTAACTCTACTGCTCTATCGTTACTCATGCTCACAACTTGTTATCCTTTCGGGCTTCAGCTCTTGTTCCAGCAACACCCAGGAAATACCAGCCAGTATCCAGACTGGCTGTAACCAGGCCAAAGGTGTAGGTGAAAGCCTGAGCTCCTCACAAACCATGAAGTGCTCGCGTCACTCAAAAAACATTTGTCGACCGTGAGTATACGGTCGCTGTTCGGAAGGAAGCTTCAAGGTTCAGAGCTAAAGTCAGAACGACTCTGCTTCGTGATGGTCAACTAGTGAATGACTCGTTTTATGGCAGCTTGCAGACTAGTGTCTACATGGACCAATGGAGTCCAGGATACAGAAGGTGTGTCGATGGAGTTTGCCTCCCATTGGTCGAACACTGTTCCGTTTTGGCGTGTTAGCATCCTGTAACATCACGACACTTCCTGGCCGCCATCTTGTTCTAAAATGCTTTTTGGTGCTAATTCTTCTCATTAGGCAGCCTACCTAAATATGCAGATCTAAGGGCTCTAAGGATCCTTCGTCCACCATGCATCACAAGTACTTCAAGGTCAGGGGTACGCCCCTTGACGATCAAGCGTTCACCAAGCCAACCCTCCTAAAGCTATTCAAGGATGTAGCTGAAGTAACACCTAACGACATAGATCAAGAAGGCACCAACTTCGTTTTTCCTTTGTCTAACGAGCAAGACGTCGACAAACTGATAACATGAGAACCTCGAATTCGTACACAGCATCACCTNCTAAGGAGGAGCAGGAGGTAGAGTGGGGGGAGAGCCTTGTGTTGTTCTAGGGTGACCTCGCCCGTCCTCCCAAGCTTCTGTAGCTCTTTCAGGACGCGTATATAGTGTGTGGAGCTAGTTCCTCCCCAGCGGGCAGCCTCGGCACGGACAGACAGGTCTTGTACGCTATATCTTGCCCACTTGCATTCTATCCAAAGCAACCATTCACCTTAGTTGTACAGAGCGGTCCCTCTCTCACACACATTAAACACCCTCCTCCCCCCCCCTCACACACACACACACACACACACACACACACACACACACACACACACACACACACACACATACACGCACACACAACCGAGCCTGAGCAGCTCCCAATTTTAGAAGAGGAGATGACCCAAGATGAGAGACTAACGGACATACAAGTGACAGCAGAGGAGGCAATCAAACACCTGACAACACTGGATGAAACTAAAGCAGTTGGACCAGACAAAGTATCACCGTGGGTACCTGCTTAATACCTGGTTGATGGGGTTCTGGGAGTTCTTCGACTCCCCAAGCCCGGCCCGAGGCCAGGCTTGACTTGTGAGAGTTTGGTCCACCAGGCTGTTGCTTGGAGCGGCCCGCAGGCCCACATACCCACCACAGCCCGGTTGGTCCGGCACTCCTTGAAGGAAACAATCTAGTTTCCTCTTGAAGATGTCAACGGTTGTCAATATTTCTGATGATCGCTGATAGGACGTTGAACAACCGTGGACCTCTGATGTTCATACAGTGTTCTCTGATTGTGCCTATGGCACCTCTGCTCTTCACTGGTTCTATTCTGCATTTTATTCCATATCGTTCATTCCAGTACGTTGTTATTTTACTGTACAGATTTGGTACCTGTCCCTCCAGTATTTTCCATGTGTATATTATTTGGTATCTCTCTCGTCTCCTTTCTAGTGAATACATTTGGACAGCTTTGAGACGATCCCAATAATTTAGGTGCTTTATCTCATCTATGCGTGCCGTATATGTTCTCTGTATTCCCTCTATTTCAGCAACCTCTCTTGCTCTGAAGGGGGAAGCGAGTACTGAGCAGTGCTCAAGACGGGACAACACAAGTGATTTGAAGAGTACAACTATTGTGATGGGATCTCTGGACTTGAAGGTTCTCGTAATCCATCCTATCATTTTTCTGGCTGACGCAATATTTGCTTGGTTATGCTCCCTAAACGTTAGGTCGTCGGACATCATTATTCCCAAATCCTTGACATTCTGTTTTCCTACTATGGGCAAATTCGATTGTGTTTTGTATCCTGTATTATGTTTCAGATCCTCATTTTTGCCGTATCTGAGTTCCTGGAATTTATCACCGTTAAACATCATGTTATTTTCTGCTGTCCAATCGAAAACTTTGTTAATATCTGCTTGTAGTTTTTCAATGTCTTCACCAGAGGTAATTTTCATGCTGATTTTTGTATCATCTGCAAAGGATGACACGAAGCTGTAACTTGTATTTTTGTCTATATCTGATATGAGAATAAGGAACAGCAGTGGTGCAAGGACTGTACCCTGAGGTACAGAGCTTTTAACTGCGCTCGGACTCGATTATACTTGATTGACTGTTACTCTTTGTGTTCTGTTCGACAGGAAATTAAGTATCCAGCGTCCTACTTTACCAGTTATATCCATTGACCTCATTTTGTGTGCTATCACCCCATGGTCACATTTGTCGAATGCCTTTGCAAAATCTGTGTATACGACATCTGCATTATATTTTTCTTCTAATGCCTCAGTGATTTTGTCATAATGGTCAAGTAGCTGTGAGAGGCATGATCTTCCTGCTCTAAATCCATGTTGGCCTGGATTGTGGTCATTAGTTTCCATGAATCTAGTGACCTTACTCCTGATCACTCTCTCAAACACTTTTATTATGTGGGACGTTAGTGCAACTGGTCTATAATTCTTTGCCAATGCTTTGCTACCTCCCTTGTGTAGAGGGGCTATGTCTGCTGATCTGAGCGCATCTGGTATGTCCCCTGTGTCCAAGCTCTTCCTCCACACTATACTGAGTGCCTGTGCTACTGGCACTTTGCATTTCTTTACCTTTGCAGGGTACTAAAAGAGGCAGCGCAGGCCCTCAGCGTGCCTCTGGCAAGGATCTATAATGAGTCACTTACGAAGGGAGAGTTGCCCAGTTGCTGGTAGAAGGCAAATGTACAATGTAACACCCATGACCCCCCCCCCTCCCACATACACTAGAGTTCACACCCAGGGAAGCCTTCTCCAAGAGGTCAGCCCAGATGACCTCTGGATCATCTTGCATGTTAATTAAAAATTCCTGGGTTAGTCTTAGTCAGCTAGTTTCAAGTATGTAATATTTCATGATACTCTTGTCAAACATTGTAATGGAATTAGACCCCAGATTCTTATGTGTAAACATCCATGGATCTCCCCCCCCCCCTTTTAGCCAGGTCAGAGGTTAGCCACACTCGTAATTAATAATTCCTCTCTTGAGGAGTGTATGGTGAATGTCACACAAGCTTAATGGAAAATTTCTGGAGTGTTTGTGCACATGTGGCCCGACCTCTTGCATCTTTGGTGTAGGTAGCAACAGCAAATCTCCCCCTCCCCCTTTTGGGGTGTATATATGGTCCTGTAGGAGAGGTAACCAGAAAGAGTGCGAGACACCAGGGTCCAGAGTGGGTCTGTGAAGAACATCACACAGCCAGGGAGAGACGGAGTGAATCCACCGGATGGAGAGACGGTGGTCTTAAGGTAATGTGTGTGATCTTTGATACGTTTCCATGTCTGAGTTACTTTAACAATTGCCAGTAGTGCCAGTGTTAGAGTAGGACTTATAGTTGGTGAATTTCATAATTTGTTCTAAATAAACTCATGTTAAGCTTTCCGTCTGTGTCAATTGTTGGATGTTCTTAGCCTCTGGATATAGTTTGCTAACAACCGTCCCATAATTAATGACAGGTAAAGAAAAAGGACTCTCCAAGTCAAGCAATGTTTCTTGCCTCGTTGCTTGATATAGTTAATGGACAAGGCAGATGGTGGCAGCGTAGTTAATCCTGTGTAGCATTTCCTTGGAAGAGTACCTTTGGTTCCGGTGTAACCATTAGTGGTACATCATATGTCAGTTCATATTACGTTAAATATAAATACAGTGTTCAATAACAAAGTGTTACCAAGTGCCACCGGTAGGAAGTGTTACTCAGTATATATATTAGTATTCCTCAGGCTACTCTCTACTCCCACTTACTCTCTCCTCCTGCTCCTTCCTTCCCCCTCCTCACTATCCCCTTTCTCCTCCTCTTCCTCTACTACCTCCACGCTCCCCCCTCGTTTTCTGTTGCCCCACAGACGAGTTCCCCCTCCCCGTCCACGTTTTCTAAACATTCCCACCTATCCACCCATCCTTATCCCTCTATCCCTTATTCCTACCTCCCTTCCTCTGCTGTACTTCTCACCGTCAAATATATTCTAGGATACAATAATATTTGGTGTACAACTTTAGTAGTGTTACATTATTAGTGGTACTGTATGGTGGTGATACATATTGTGGTGTTACAAATGGTGGCAGCGGTGGGATCCGAACCCACGCCTCCGTAGAGACTGGTGATTAAGTTGCTGGAAGAAGGCAAATGTGGTAACAATTTTCAAACAGACGATAGGGAAGAGGCACTTAACTACAGACCATTATCACTGACAAGCATCCCCTGTAAAGTACTTGAAACAATAATCAGGTTAAGACTGGTTGCACACATAGAGAACATTAGGTGTGTAAACAAACACCAACTTGGGTTTGGGGAAGGGAAATCATGCCTAACAAACCTTCTGGAATTCAATGATAAAGTAACAAGAATAAGGCAGGACAGGGAAGTATGGGCAGACTGCATATTTCTGGACTGCCAAAACGCCTTTGACACAGTACCCCATAGGAGACTGCTATACAAACTTGAGAGGCAGGCGAGAGTAAGCGGAAAAGCCCTAGCTTGGGTAAGTAATTCCTAAACAGGCAGGGGCTAGAGAGTAACAGTCAGGAGCGAGAAGTCGGACTGGCGAACAGTAACAAGTGTGAGCAGCGCACCTGCTACGCTTTCCAACTTCAGACCCGCCTTGAAGTACAGGCATGGTGAAATATTAAAAAAAACTGTTCACGACCTTCATGAGACCAAAGTGGCAATATGCAGCAGTTGTATGGTGCCCATATCTCAAGAAGCATATCAGTAAACTAGAAAAAGTGCAAAACATACAACCAAATGGCTGCCGGAACTGAGAGACAAGAGCTACGAAGAGAGAGATTATAGGTGCTAAATATGCCAAAGCTGGAAGAAAAAAAAGAGATGATATGATCACTACGTACAAAATAGTCACAGGTATCAATAAAATTGAAAAATAGGATTTTTTAAAACAATACCTATAAGAACAATAAGACATGTTCAAGCTAAGGAAACAAAGGTGCCGATATAATATTAGAAAGTACACTTTCTAAACAAAAAAGTGGTAGACGGTTGGAACAAGTTAAGTGGGAAGGTGGGAGGCCAAAACTGTCAGTAGTTTCAAAGCATTATATGACAAAGAGTACTGGGAAGACGGGACACCACGAGCGTAGCTCTCATCCTTATAATAATTCACTGTGTCGGTACTAGTCAATGAAGAGTTCAATCGGAAACTCATTTTTGTCAAGGGCTGAGATTATATCAAGGAGACTAATAATTGCATCGTTGGTACTCTTTTGGGATCGGAAGTCAAACTGACAGGGGCTGAGTATGTCGAAATTTACGTGATAGTAGAGGCGTTTATAATAATTTTTTCAAATATTTTTGATTATATAGGTAGGTTTGATAATATAGTCTATAATTGTTTATGTCTGCCTGATTGCCTCCTTTATGAACTGGCGTTACTCTTGATTTTTTTTAGGATATCTGGGAAGGTATGACACTATAGATTTGTGGAACAGCAGAGCTATGGGTGGCGCAAGGGCATGGGAAGCGCTCTTGTATACCATGGATGGTATTTCACTAATGTTCCCAGCTTAGGATTTTAGTGAGTGATGGACACAACGTCTGTCGAGCTGACTGGTGAAAGGAGAAGAGAGTTTGGATAGCTGCCTGAGAGATATGTGTTAACATATGTCTGAGTCTTAAGAACTTAAATCAACATAGGCACGATCTACCTTATCAACGTGACCCAGGAGACAAAATATACTTGAGTGAGGTTACATCAATGTAGCATTTTCCCAGATTTTCCCGGGGAGATATTGTCTGAATATTATATATTAATTATATTATTAATTATAATTAATTAATTAAAAAAATAAAAAAACAATATCCAAATTAGTGACAAAATAATGGTAAATTCCTTGGTATCCTCATCGATAACAAGCTGAATTTCTAGGGTCACATTCTAAATATAGCAAAAAAAAGTTTCTAAAATTGTTGGCTTTCTTTCTAAGATCAGATATTATGTACCTCGCCCTGCCCTGGTGACGCTCTATTACTCCCTCATCTATCCATATCTCAACTATGGTATTTGTGCTTGGGGTTCAATTATCCAAAATCATTTACGTTCCCTAATTACCCAACACAAAGCTGCTATTAGAACAATATCTAACTCTGGCCTCAGACAGCACTCGGTACCTTTACTTAAATATTTTTAAATGTTAGATATTGTCACTGCACATCCTCTCATGTGTACTCTATATATTTAAAACTCTGAACAGTAATTCCAATCCTGACCTTAAACGCTTCCTAGAAGATTGTAACAGAACCCATGAGCACCACACCAAAAACAAATACAGTTTTGATATTCCAAGAGTGCGACTTAACCAAACTAAAAATGCTCTACAAATCAAGGGACCCAGAATGTGGAATGACCTTCCCAATCATGTCAAAGGCTGTACCAGTTTAAGAGAAAAACTAAATACCTAATTAACTCCATGTAACCTGCCTTGCCCCGAAATTGTCAACTCATATCTTGCTATATTCAAACAATACTGTTTGTTGTCCAAGTTCTATAATTGCTGATTTCTACCATGTTCCTCTATCTCTATCTCTCTCTCTCTCTCCCTCTATCTCTACCCAGGACCCGCCCCCCTTTTTTCTTTTTTCTGCACAATTTATACTTTAATCTCAATTAGTATTAAGCTTTAGACTAAGTGGGATTTTTACCCTCACACCTTGCCCGAAACGCTGTGCGCATTAGTGGCTTTAGGTATTGTATGTACTAACTCTATCTATATATCCAACATTATGTTTGTAACTCATCTTCTGTGTATGTACTTTTACCTGAATAAATATTTCGATTTGATTTGATTTTGTTTTATATTAAATTAAGCAATCCCACATTGGTTTCGTTAGCCATGCGATGAGTCTGGTTTTCTATGATGACGCCTCCCGTTATAAATGAACTAACACTAAATTCAAACAAAGATCATCTCCTACATGACTACATGAGAGATAATGTTTGAGATATGAGATATATACAAGAGTTGTTACATTCTTGTACAGCCACTAGTACGCGTAGCGTTTCGGGCAGGCCTGGAAGACGATCCCCGCCGCGAAGAATCGTTGTTACAACCAAGTACACATTTACTGTTGAGTTAAACACAGGCTACAGTTAAGGATTTGCGCCCAGTAAATCCTCCCCCGGGCCAGGATACGAACCCAGGACATAGCGCTCACGGAACGCCAGGCGAGTGTCTGTCTTACCACTACACCACGGAGACTAAATACACATTGCTGACTTCTTGACACTACTCAGGGTTTTGAGATCTATTAAGTATGGCGGCAATGTTTACACATTGTCTAGAGCAGTGGTTCCTAAAGATACCTTTTAATTTAATTATTATTACTAATTACCAGAATTTACCAGAAGGGCACTATAACCCTAGTGGCCCAGACGATGACAGGAAGCCGGCGGCTTGTCGAACCCCCCCCCCCCTCTCATTTGCCTTGATGATCTTTTTCAGTTGTACTTTAAAGTTAACAGTTTAGCAGTTACGGCTTCGGTGGGTAGGCGGTTCCATGGGGTAATACCCTGTGGGTGAAAAAGCATCGCCTATTCTCAGTCCAACATTGTGGCTTGTTGAGCTGGAAACCGTTGTTCTTGTGTTACATCTGACCTTTTGAAGAACTTGTCAGGATCAACATCTCCAAATTGTTCAGTATTTTAAAAGTTTTAATGTAATCCGTCCTGTCATGTCTAGTTTGTTGTGTTAGTCCTGCATGTGGCCGTCAACCGTTCTGATACTCGAGTTGACTTAGCTGTGGAATGATTTTTGTTGCCGGTGTTGCACTTTCTCTGAGCAGCTGGAAGCCAGATTCTGGAGATGGTCTCCATGCTTGGATACAGTGAGCCAATGGGGCAGCACCAGAGAATTTATACAATTTTTTTTTTAGATATATACAAGAGTTGTACATTCTTGTACAGCCACTAGTACGCGTAGCGTTTCGGGCAGGTCCTGGAATACGATCCCCGCCGCGAAGAATCGTTTTTTCATCCAAGTACACATTTTACTGTTGCGTTAAACAGGCTACAGTTAAGGATTTGCGCCCAGTAAATCCTCCCCGACAATTGAATCACTACCTTATTTTCCTTGAATCAAAGATGCTTGATTATTCCAAGGGTTTAGTTGGAATAATAATTGGATAATTATTATATTATCCTTGGATAATTAAACTAATTATCCAAGGATAAAATACTTGGGAGAAAGCCTCTTAGAAGTGTGACACAAAGTTCAAAAATATTCTTCATTTGCAGTTTGTTTTTGTGTGTGTGAAATGGATCCCTAATCNGTGTGTGTGTGTGTGTGTGTGTTTGGGTGTTAGAGAAAAATATATGTAGTAGATATAACAGAGGAAATATAGATTGGTTAGAAAGGCGGGGTCCAAGAGCTAATAGCTCGAGTCTGCAAACATAAATAGTCAATATACACACACAGACACACAACACACCACACAGACACACACACACACACACACACACACACACACACACACACACACACAACACACACACACACAGACACACACACACACACAGACACACACACACACAGACACACACAGACACACACACCACACACACACACACACACACACACACACACACACCACACACACACACACACACCACATCAGGCAGTGATTGTGGTGGAGGCTGACTCCATACACAGTTTCAAGTGTAGATATGATAGAGCCAATAGGCTCAGGAATCTGTACACCTGTTGATGACAGTTGAGAGCGGGACCAAAGAGCCAAAGCTCAACCCCCGCAAGCACAATTAGGTGAATACAATTAGGTGAGTACACACACACGCGCACGCACACACGAATACGTACATGCATAGTCTAAAAATACCCTCCAAGTGTGTGTGTGCGCGCGTGCGCGTGCGTGCGTGCGTGTGTGTGTGTGTGTGTGTGTTACACAGCTGCAACCTTTGAACAACTAACAACACAACATCCATGACGCAATGGTGGCGTTGACAACACTGCCACTGCCGATGACGCAGCTGTTGCGTCATAGTTCACGTGACGGAGGTGTGACGTCATCATCCGCAGCTGGTAAACAAGACGAGCCCAGGTCAAGCCTTGCTAGCCGTCACGCCACCATAAGGTCGCCCGCACTCTCTCATAATATGGGTAAACTCGACCTTACGGACCAGATATATTGCATATCCTACTCTTCTTTAACGGTTAGCCCTGCTAGCGTATCTGGGTACACACACACACACACACACACACACACACACACACACAAACACACACACACACACACACACATACACACATATACACAACACATACACACATGGATCGTCCAGGACCCTGTAAATCACTTATGTCAGACAATCCTGGAATTTGCAGCTCCTGCCTGGAGTCCATACCTAGTTAAAACAAGACAAAGTTAGAGACGATCCAGCGGTATGCTACCAGACTGGTCCCGGAACTGAGAGGTATGAGCTACGAGGAAAGGCTAAAGGAGCTGAACCTCACATTCCTGGAAAACAGGAGAGTAAGGGGAGACATGATAACCGCCTACAAATTCTCAGGAGAATTAACAGGGTGGACAAACTCTCAGCATGGGGGGGACACGAACAAGGGGACACAGATGGAAACTTAGTACCCAAATGAGCCACAGACACATTAGAAAGATTTTTTTCAGTGTTCAGAGTAGTTAATAAATGGAATGCATTAGGCAGTGATGTGGTGGAGGCTGACTCCATACACAGTTTCAATGTAGAATGATAAGAGCCCAGTAGGCTCAGGAATCTGTACACCAGTTGATTGACAGTTGAGAGGCGGGACCAAAGAGACAAGGCTCAACCCCCGCAAGCACAAATAGGTGAACACAACACACACACACACACACCACACACACACCACACACACACACACCACACACACACACACACACACACACAACACGGCTAAACTTTGTATAATTACCTAAGTGTAGTTACAGGATGAGAGCTACGCTAGTCGTCGTGTCCCGTCTTCCCAGTAATCTTTGTCGTATAACGCTTTGAAACTGCTGACAGTTTTGACCACCACCACCACCTTCTCACTTAGCTTCTTCCAACCGTCTACCACTCTGCTGCAAAAGAAAACTTTCTAATATTTTTTCGGCACATTAGTTTCCTTAGGTGAATCTGTGTCCTCTTGTTCGTGGAGTTGCTGGTCTCCGGAATTCCTCTATGTCAATTTGATCTATTCCTGGAGTATTGTGTAAGTGGTGATCATGTCACCTTTTTTCTTCTATCTTCTAGTTTTGGCATGTTTAACATCTCTAGTCTCTCCTCGTAACTCTTGTTTTTCAGTTCGGGAAGCCATTTTGTAGCCTGCCGCTGCACCTTAGACAGTTTATGTGCTGCTTGAGATGTGGGCACCACACACCTGCTGCACATTACAGTTTTGGTCTCACAAAAGTCATGAACAGTTTCTGTAGTATTTCCCCATCCATATAATTAAGAGAGAGAGTCTGAAGTTGGGAAGCGCCGCATACGCTCCTCTCACAATGTTCTTTATGTGTTCTTCTGGCGACAGCTTACTAGCCCTAACCATCCCTACATCATGAAGATCTAGATCCTAGGTCTAGGAGCGAGGAACCTAGGAACGAAACCCCTACATCTCGTTCTTTATTAGAGTTCTGTATGCAGGCGAGGAGTCACAATAACGTGACTGAATGGTGTTGACAGACCACACACTAGAAGGTGAATGGACGACGACGTTTCGGTCCGTCCTGGACCATTCTCAAGTCGACTTGAGAATGGTCCAGGACGGACCGAAACGTTGTAGTCCTTCACCTTCTAGTTTTTTATTATTATTATCATTTTCTACCACAGACGTGGCCGGAATTTACAATGCTAACCAGCATATATACATTTTCTTCTGTCCTCCATGCGACAGGGTTAGAGATTGTTAAACATATAGTTCAGGTTTATTGAACAATCAACCACAGAAGGCGAGTCGGTGCTTTTAAAATGCTAAGCTAACCTACATACGTAAATACATAGATGCACAGATTTACGTTTGCCCTACATAAAGTGTTCGATGTGTCTTTTACATAGTGTCATTAATGGACATTTACAAAGGTGAAATGTAATTCTGATCAGCTTCCATATATACTTTATACACATACATACACACACACACACACACATATACGTTCATATATACATATTACAACATATATATGTCGTACCTAGTAGCCAGAACTCACTTTTTGGCCTACTATGCAAGGCCCGATTTGCCTAATAAGCCAAGTTTTCCTGAATTAATATATTTTCTCTAATTTTTTCTTATGAATATGATAAAGCTACCCATTTCATTATGTATGAGATCAATTTTTTTTATTGGAGTTTAAATTAATGTAGATATATGACCGAACCTAACCAACCCTACCTAACCTAACCTAACCTATCTTTATAGGTTAGGTTAGGTTAGGTAGCCGAAAAAGTTAGGTTAGGTAGGTTAGGTAGGTTAGGTAGTCGAAAAACAATCAATTAATGAAAACTTGGCCTATAGGCAAATCGGGCCTTGCATAGTAGGCTGAGAAGTGCGTTCTGGCTACTAGGTACGACATATACACACATGCATTCACATACATTTGTCTCTTTTACTCTGACAGGGTGAGACAGCTGATAGAGAAACTAGTCAGCAATTAAGCACTTAATCACTGAAGGTGATTGGGTGCTTTTACAAGTTCAGGTTATATAGTTACATCACATACATTGTATAATTAATCTATTACATGGTCAATCTTGTGTACAAGTCCAATATATCATCAAGTGTTCCGATACTCGTATAGTAATTACACAGTTCAGCATACCTTAGCCCAGGAGGGCGAAAGTCAGCCAGTATGGGACATTCTACAATATAATGTTCAAGAGAGTGCATGTTTTCTCTTTCACAAAGTTGACACATAGTGTACTCGACATTTGGGGTTTGAGAAAGCTGCCAGATACGTCTATATCCCAGGCGTATTCTGGCCACTATAACATCACATTGCCGGGTTCTTGTTCTATTAGTCCCATATGTGAATGTCTCCTCACGATATCTATCATAATATTTAATGCTACAACTTTCAGGTCTTTGTGAATTTGTTAGGTCGGTGAGATCTTCATTAGATATTTGTTTAAGTATTCTCTTTGTCATAGCTAATGAAACACCCATATCAATCTAGTGTGTGGTCTGGTCAACATAGAGTTCTGTAATTCCTTTCCACATTGTAAGTTGTGTGTGGTCTATTTTCTCCGATTCCACATTCCATAACATGGCATTTATTCACATTGAATTCCATTTGCCACTTGACGCTCCAAGCACTTATTTTATCTAGATCACTTTGAAGGGCATTACAATCGTCTGCGTCTCCTGTCTTCCTCAGTATCTCAGCATCATCAGCAAACATGTTCATATAATTCTGTATACCTTCTGGTAGATGGTTTATGTAGACGATAAACATCACTGGTGCAAGAACTGAACCCTGTGGTACTCCGCTAGTGACACTCCTCCAGTCAGATACAGTATCTCTGATTACTGTCCTCATCTGTCTGTCAGTAAATTTTTCATCCATGTCAGCAGTCTCCCTGTCACGCCTCCAGCATGTTTCAATTGTGTACCCCACCTAGTTGTGCTTGTGGGGGTTAAGCTCTGGCTCTTTGGTCCCGCCTCTCAACCGTCAATCAACTAATGTACAGGTTCCTGAGTCTACAGGGCTCTATCATAGCTATATTTGAAACTGTGTATGGAGTCAGCCTCCACCACATCGCTTCCTAATGCATTCCATTTGTCAACCACTCTGACACTAAAAAAGTTTTTTCTAATATTTCTGTGGCTCATTTGGGCACTCAATTTCCACCTGTGTCCCCTAGTGCGTGTGCCCCTTGTGTTAAATAGTATGTCTTTATCTACCCTATCAATTCCTTTGAGAATCTTGTATGTGGTGATCATGAACCCCTAACTCTTCTGTCTTCCAGCGGCGTGAGGTTTAATTCCCGTAGTCTCTCCTCGTAGCTCATACCTTTCAGTTCGGGTACTAGTCTGGTGGCAAACCTTTGAACCTTTTCCAGTTTAGTCTTATGCTTGACTAGATATGGACTCCATGCTGGGCTGCATACTCCAGGATTGGCCTGACATATGTGGTATACAAAGTTCTGAAAGATTCCTTACACAAGTTTCTAAAGGCCGTTTTTATGTTGGCCAACCTGGCATATGCCGTTGATGTTATCCTCTTGATATGAGCTTCAGGAGACAGGTCTGGCGTGATATGAACCCCCAGGTCTTTCTCTCTGACTCTTGAAGAATTTCATCTCCCAAATGATACCTTGTAACTGGCCTCCTGCGCCCTACACCTATCTTCATTATATTACATTTTCTTGGGTTAAACTCTAACAACCATTTGTTCGACCATTCCTTCAGTTTGTCTATTTCTTCTTAAAGCCTCAAGCAGTCCTCATCTGAATTAATCTTTCTCATAATTTTGGCGTCGTCAGCAAACATTGAGAGGAATGAGTCTATACCCTCTGGGAGATCATTTACGTATATCAGCTTAACGCCCAGAGAAAGTACACCCATGACTCACCAGGGGAACCTCCTTGCTAAGGTCACCCTATGACCTCAGATTCATCTCGAGTTAATTGAAATATTACCTGACTACACCCTAGTCAGCTTGTTCCTGTTTACGAATAATCCTGGTAGTCTTGGCAAACAAACTTAAAGATACATCTTGAGTGTTTTTGCACACACCATGGGGAGCTGACTCCTTGAAGTGCTGACGATCAAGTTAGGTGCGCAAAACACTTTTTGCTGCGTAGGCTGAATCAGCTGGGAAGAGAACCACAATAACCTTGAGTCTATACCCTCTGGGAGATCATTTACGTATATCAGAAACAGGATAGGTCCAAGTACAGAGCCCTGTGGGACTCCACTTGTGACTTCACGCCACTGTAACTCGCTGCTTCCTATTGCTTAGGTACTCCCTTATCCACTGGAGCGCCCTACCTGTTACTCCTGCCTGTTTCTCCAGCTTATGCATCAACCTTTTATGGGGTACTGTGTCAAAGGCTTTCCGACAGTCCAAAAAAAATGCAGTCCGCCCACCCTTCTCTTTCTTGCTTAATTCTTGTCACCTGATCGTAGAATTCTATCAAGCCTGTAAGGCAAGATTTACCCTCCCTGAACCCATGTTGATGGGTTGTCACGAAGTCTCTTCTCTCCAGATGTGTTACTAGGTTTTTTCTCACAATCTTCTCCATCATCATGTGTGTGTGTGTGTGTGTGTGTGTGTGTGTGTGTGTGTGTGTGTGGTGTGTGTGTGTGTGTGTGTGTGTGTGCGTGCGTGCGTGCGTGCAAGTTATTGAAGCTAACACAATTCAAAACGTAATAATGATAGAAGGTGTGACCACTCACTGCTTTAGTGGGTAAGGCGGGGCTTGGAGCTTAGCTCAATCCTGCAGGCACATCTAGGCCAGTAAGCCCCGTACCCACTGAAATCGCCTCCGCTCTATATATACAAATCCTCACAGACGACAGTCTTAATCCCCCCCCCCTCCCCACCAAGGATACAGTCTCATAGACTCCTTGTTACAGAGAAACGTCGCCACTAGTACACCACAGAACCCATCACAGAACCCACCACAGAACCCACCACAGAACCCATCACAGAACCCACCACAGAACCCACCACAGAACCCATCACAGAACCCACCACAGCCACACTCACCTCTCCACCACCTGTTCCACTATGCCACATTAACAACAAAAAATTGTCATTTAGATATAAATCTAAACTCACGCTGCATGACATGACAAACCGACTCATTACAAAGGATACAATACCTGAAATCCTAGTACTGTATCCACGTCTCTCCTCTGGCAGACGTATGAGAGTCAGAATATTGTGTGTAGTGTGAAGACTGATCTAAATAGATCTTCCCAGATCCTGAAATATCCCCATATCTAAAATATTGTGTTACCAAAGACCTACCATCAAAGAGTAACAATTTATGGTAAAAACATATTGATTTTGTTTTTGTAACTAGATGATATTATAAGGTGTAGAAATTAGATGTAACTAATAATTAGACCTCAGCGTTGATTTCTACATTAAGACCTTTTGTGCCCTCTGTAATCCTTTTTGCGCTACGGCTCACAGTTGAGTATGGGGTGCACAATACTCTACTACAGCAGCCTCCGGCGACAACACCCTGAACAGTAGGAAGAGCCAGGGCTCAGATGTCCTTACAACATAACCTATAGTTGTAGACAGAACAAGTGGAGCAACACATGACAGATAGAATTCAACACAAACAAATGCCACATGATGGAATACAGATTAAGGTAGAACAGGCCACATTTAACTTGCAAGCTTCGTGAAAAGGTATTAAAAGCCTCGGACTTTGGAGTCGATCTGGAGAGTAAAGCAGAGAATCAAGTCTTAAGTGTTGTGACAAGAGCCTAGAGAGTATAGCAAGCACATTTCAGAATCGTGTTTAAATATACAAATGGAGAAATGTTGTAGAAACTGTTCACGACATTCGTGAGACCAAGATAGGAATATGCAGCAGGTGTGCGGTGTCCACACCTCAAGAAGCATATCAGTTAACTGGATAGGAGTGCAAAGACATGAGCAATAAGGGAAGGATATGGGAGCCATTTATACCATAGCTGGAAATATGAGCACCATCAGCGGTGATTCCGGGGATCAACTTCTCCGTGGCCCGGTCTTTGACCAGGCCTCGTGGTTGCTGGACTGATCAACCAGGCCGTTAGACGCTGCTGCTCGCAGCCCGACGTATGAATCACAGCCTAATTTATTGGGTATCCTGTGGAGGTCGGCCAGTTATGTCCCTTATGTGTAGTGGAAGCGTGTTGAACAGTCTCGGGCCTCTGATGTTGATAGTTCTCTCTTGAACACTGTGAGGGTCTGCCAGTTATGTCCCTTATGTGTAGTGGAAGCGTGTTGAACAGTCTCGGGCCTCTGATGTTGATAGTTCTCTCTTGAACACTGTGAGGGGTCGGCCAGTTATGCCCCTTATGTGTAGTGGAAGCGTGTTGAACAGTCTCGGGCCTCTGATGTTGATAGTTCTCTCTTGAACACTGTGAGGGGTCGGCCAGTTATGTCCCTTATGTGTAGCGGAAGCGTGTTGAACAGTCTCGGGCCTCTGATGTTGATAGTTCTCTCTTGAACACTGTGAGGGGTCGGCCAGTTATGTCCCTTATGTGTAGTGGAAGCGTGTTGACAGTCTCGGGCCTCTGATGTTTGATAGTTCTCTCTTGAACACTGTGAGGGGTCGGCCAGTTATGTCCCTTATGTGTAGTGGAAGCGTGTTGAACAGTCTCGGGCCTCTGATGTTGATAGTTCTCTCTTGAACACTGAGGGTCGGCCAGTTATGCCCCTTATGTGTAGTGGAAGCGTGTTGAACAGTCTCGGGCCTCTGATGTTGATAGTTCTCTCTTGAACACTGAGGGGTCGGCCAGTTATGTCCCTTATGTGTAGTGGAAGCGTGTTGAACAGTCTCGGGCCTCTGATGTTGATAGTTCTCTCTTGAACACTGTGGGGGTCGGCCAGTTATGTCCCTTATGTGTAGTGGAAGCGTGTTGAACAGTCTCGGGCCTCTGATGTTGATAGTTCTCTCTTGAACACTGAGGGGTCGGCCAGTTATGTCCCTTATGTGTAGTGGAAGCGTGTTGAACAGTCTCGGGCCTCTGATGTTGATAGTTCTCTCTTGAACACTGTGAGGGGTCGGCCAGTTATGTCCCTTATGTGTAGTGGAAGCGTGTTGAACAGTCTCGGGCCTCTGATGTTGATAGTTCTCTCTTGAACACTGTGAGGGTCGGCCAGTTATGTCCCTTATGTGTAGTGGAAGCGTGTTGAACAGTCTCGGGCCTCTGATGTTGATACTTCTCTCTTGAACACTGTGAGGGGTCGGCCAGTTATGTCCCTTATGTGTAGTGGAAGCGTGTTGAACAGTCTCGGGCCTCTGATGTTGATACTTCTCTCTCAGAGTACCTGTTGCACCTCTGCTCTTCAACGGGGGTATTCTGCACATCCTGCCATGCCTCCTGGTCTCATGTGGTGTTATTTCTGTGTGCAGGTTTGGGACCAGCCCCTCTAATATTTTCCACGTGTAAATTATTATGGATCACCCCAGCCTGCGCTCATGGGAATACAGATTAAAAGATTGTAATCGGACCCAATAATTTATACGTTTTCTTGAGTGGATTCTAGCAGCTCTCCAGGGCAGAGTCGAAGCAATTTCTCCGAGTCTGAATGGGGCTGTTATTATGCAACAGTATTCCACCCTAGAGAGCACTTGTGTCTTGAAAAGTATCATTGGTATGTCGGCGATGAGTCACAATAACGTGGCTAAAGTATGTTGACCAGACCACACACTAGAAGGTGAAGGGACGACGACGTTTCGGTCCGTCCTGGACCATTCTCAAGTCGATTGTGAGAATGGTCCAGGACGGACCGAAACGTCGTCGTCCCTTCACCTTCTAGTGTGTGGTCTGGTCAACATTGGTATGTCCTCTCGTTTGGAAAGTCCTTGATATCCAACCTGTCATTTTGTCTTGTATGCGTGACGGCTACTTTATTGTGTTCTTTAAAAGGTCTTCTGACATGGTTACTTTCTGAATCTTTGCACTGTTTGATCGTCGTATAATATAATTTGACTGCGTTTTATGTGTGCTTTCCGTTTTTATATTTTCGTTTTTGCCATAGCAAA
>WNGS01000690.1:1722301-1734440 GCA_020271785.1 Procambarus virginalis | reverse complement strand
GGGCTTGTGCATTCTTTATAATGATGCTCCCCTGCGCACTTGCTGCACTTGGGGGGTTCCACTCCTGCAGGTGTTTGCACAGTGATCGTACTGAAAGCATTTGAAGCATTATTTCAGTTTGTGGAACCTCTGTATGGTGATCTGGTCCGGGGCCCGGACTTGATGCCAAAGGCAGAGAAGCCTGGGTTGCAATCTTGTGTTGCTTGTTCTGGGGAAGACAGAGTTAGCTGCAAAACCTGGTTTGTGTGGGACTGAGTTGTGAACCTGTGGACCTGGATAGTTTTAAAATTACAGTTTTTTTGTCTCAATTTCCGTAAATGATAGGAACGTATAAAATACTCAAGGGGATTGACAGAGTGGACATAGACGAAATGTTCACACGGAATAGTAACAGAACGAGGGTACACGGGTGGAAGCTGGAAACTCAGATGAGTCACAAAGATGTTAGGAAGTTTCTTCTTTACGTGAGAGTAGTGGGAAAATGGAAATGCATTTAAGGAGCAGGTGGTGGAAGCGAACTCTATTCATAACTTTAAAAGTAGGTATGATAAGGAAATTGGACCGGAGTCATTGCTGTAAACAACCGATGGTTAGAAAGGCGAGATCCAAGAGTCAATGCTCGGTCCTGCAGGCACAAATAGGTGAGTACACACACACACTATGTGTGTGTGTGTGTGTGTGTGTGTGTGTGGTGTGTGTGTGTGGTGTGTGTGTGTACTCACCTAGTTGTACTCACCTAGTTGTGCTTGCGGGGGTTGAGGTCTGGCTCTTTGGTCCCGCCTCTCAACCGTCAATCAACAGGTGTACAGTTTCCTGAGCCTAATGGGCTCTATCATATCTACACTTGAAACTGTGTATGGAGTTAGCCTCCACCACATCGCTTCCTAATGCATTCTATTTGTCAACCACTCTGACACTAAAAAAGTTCTTTCTAATATCTCTGTGGCTCATTTGGGCACTCAGTTTCCACCTGTGTCCCCTAGTGCGTGTGCCCCTTGTGTTAAACAGCCTGTCTTTATCAACCCTGTCGATTCCCCTGAGAATCTTGAATGTGGTGATCATGTCCCCCCTAACTCTTCTGTCTTCCAACGAAGTGAGGTTTAATTCCTGCAGTCGCTCCTCGTAGCTCATACCTCTCAGCTCGGGTACTAGTCTGGTGGCAAACCTTTGAACCTTTTCCAGTTTAGGCTTATGTTTGACTAGATAGGGACTCCATGCTGGAGCCGCATACTCCAGGATTGGTCTGACATATGTGGTATATAATGTTCTGAAAGATTCCTTACACAAGTTTCTAAAGGCCGTGTGTGTGTGTGTGTGTGTGTGTGTGTGTGTGTGTGTGTGTGTGTGCGTGTGTGCGTGTGCGTGTGCGTGTGTGTGTGTGTGTGTGTGTGTGTATTATAGACCCCACAGGTCCCAGCATGATACAACCATGCTGGCGTTACTCGTGCTAGCTGGGGTCGCTGGGAACGTGCGTGCTGGGAACACTTGGTGCCCCAGCAACCACAATCGCCGCTGCACAACCACCACCAGAAAGCCTAAACACTGCAGCTGTTCAGCGTGGCGCCTACCAGCCTCCGGATGGTGATTTACGCCACCAAAACACCTCACAGATTAACCAGGATTAGCACCTTAGTGCTGTCCTTGCTTCAAGACTACACTCTCAGGGTGAGAGTTTACTGTGCACACTATGGCCAGTCTACTGGAGAGTAGAACACGTGTAGCAGCAGCTGCTCCAGTAACACACAGCAGGAACAGGTGCAGCTGCTGCACACACACCTGCAGAAACCACCCAAGAACAATATGACCCGACAAAAACATTATTGGAAAAAAATAAAAAATAAAAAAAGCAGAGCTACTCTGACCGTGTCCAGGTGTTCCATCCTCATAGAAGTAGACCGTGTCCAGGTGTTCCATCCTCATAGAAGTAGACCGTGTCCAGGTGTTCCATCCTCATAGAAGTAGACCGTGTCCAGGTGTTCCATCCTCATAGAAGTAGACCGTGTCCAGGTGTTCCATCCTCATAGAAGTAGACCGTGTCCAGGTGTTCCATCCTCATAGAAGTAGACCGTGTACAGGGGTTCCATCCTCATATAACCCTAACAGTCGCCAGTGTGACTGGAGGATGAGGGCCCCTCCTCCTGCCCTCCTCGACATATGGCAATCTTGGCGGGAGATTTATCTTGGTCAGGATTTATCACCTCTTTACACGACCACTTACGAAACCTCTACATCTTTCGTCCATCCCGGAAGGCTTTGTTTACGTTGATTAAGTAGTGTATGGAGCACTATACGAGGTTGTTTATAACAATAATAACCTTGGGTTGTGGTGATTACACCAGCCAACAGCACTACAACCCAATAACAGTCGTTAATGTACGGAGGACATAAATGCTGGTTAGCACTGTAAATGTGTGGCCACGTCTGTGGTAGAAAATAATAATAATAATTTTTAATCTTCATATCAAACTGTATATGGGTCAGTGACCAGTGTAGAGAGTGACACAGCCCAGACTGCGCAGTGACATCCTTATGATCGCGGGCTCGCGCATTCTTGAGAACCCTATAGTGTGTGCTGCTGTTCTTATATGTAGGATTTCTGTGATGAGTTTTAGGTTATATGCAGCTGTATAGTATAGTTCTATAGTATATGCAGCCTTGAGGTTATCTTGAGATGATTTCGGGGCTTAGCGTCCCCCGCGGCCCGGTCCTCGACCAGGCCTCGTTTTGTCACACACACCCAGGAAGCAGCCCGTAGCAGCTGTCTAACTCCCAGGTACCTATTTACTGCTAGGTGAACAGGGGCATTAGGGAGAAAGAAACTTTTTGCGTATTTGTCTCCGCCGCCATCGGGGATCGAACACGGAACCTGAGGACTATGAATCCGATGCCCTGTCCAATCAGCTGTCAGGCGCCATATATATATATATATATATATATATATATATATATATATATATATATATATATATATATATTATTAAATATGACCGAAAAAGTGAGATTAATAATTCTAACACGAATTTTCTCGATTTTCCTTATGTTTCTTTTTACTGGTGACGGTAAATGAAAAATCAATTCTCCAAAATTCATTTTTATTTCTAGTCTGACGCGACACTTGAGCGCGTTTCGTAAAACTATATATATATATATATATATATATATATATATATATATATATATATATATATATATATATATATATATATTGGTAGCAGTCTTTCCTGTAGACATATATTATTAAATATGACCGAAAAAGTAAGATAAATAATTCTAACACGAATTTTCTCAATGTTTCTTATATTCTTTTTCACTGTTGATGGTAACTGAAAAATCAATTCTCCAAAGTTCATTTTTATTTCTCGTCTGACGCGACACTTGAACGCGTTTCGTAAAACTTATTACATTTTCAAAGACTTTAGTTTACACACACACAACTATAACTGAACAGAGTTTAAACAGCTTTGACTTTTTTATACCTGCATTTGGGTGAGGTGATATGTTACAATGGTTTTGGATGAGGTGAAAACAAACTTTCAACACAACACAGAACACGAAACAATGGGTATAAGCTAAAGGGAAGAATAGATCTGTAACTGCAGAGGGCCTATTGGCCTATATTTCTTGATGCTTCTATATTGGAGCGGAGTCTTGAAGTGGGTAGAATATAATTGTGCATTAATTGGCTGTTGATTGCTGGTGTTGACTTCTTAATGTGTAGTGCCTCGCAGATATCTAGCCGCCTGCTATCGCTGTATCTATCGATGATTTCCGTAACGAAAATCATCGATAGATACAGCGATAGCAGGCGGCTAGATATCAGCACCAAGTCCTACCTGGCTCCGTCAGCAGCATATATGAAGGGTTGGACAATATAGGAACTGACATAACAACTTTGAATATTGAATAATTCAGGGCCTCGTGTATCACATACGTCAGACCAGTTTTGAAATATGCAGCGCCAGCTTGGAGTCCATATCTCGTTAACACAAAACGTAACTGGAGATGAAGAAGAGGAAAGGCAAAGAGGAGGAGAGGAAGAGAGGAGATAACAAAAATAAAAAAAATTGAAGGTTTGAATGTGAACAAATTGACAAACTGCACTTTTAACTATGTCTCCCCTTTCCCCCCTACACCTGTTACTGTGACCTCCACACCTGTTGCTGTGGCCTCCACACCTGTTGCTGTGGCCTCCACACCTGTTGCTGTGGCCTCCACACCTGTTGCTGTGGCCTCCACACCTGTTGCTGTGGCCTCCACACCTGTTGCTGTGGCCTCCACACCTGTTGCTGTGGCCTCCACACCTGTTGCTGTGGCCTCCACACCTGTTGCTGTGGCCTCCACACCTGTTGCTGTGGCCTCCACACCTGTTGCTGTGGCCTCCACACCTGTTGCTGTGGCCTCCACACACCTGTTACTGTGGCCTCCACACCTGTTGCTGTGGCCTCCACACACCTGTTACTGTGGCCTCCACACCTGTTGCTGTGGCCTCCACACCTGTTACTGTGGCCTCCACACCTATTGCTGTGCCCTTCACACCTGTTGCTGCGGCCTCCACACCTGTTGCTGTGGCCTCCACACCTGTTACTGTGGCCTCCACACCTATTGCTGTGCCCTTCACACCTGTTGCTGCGGCCTCCACACCTGTTGCTGTGGCCTCCACACCTGTTGCTGCGGCCTCCACACCTGTTGCTGTGGCCTCCACACCTGTTGCTGTGGGCTCCACACCTGTTGCTGTGGCCTCCACACCTGTTGCTGTGGCCTCCACACCTGTTGCTGTGGCCTCCACACCTGTTACTGTGGCCTCCACACCTGTTGCTGTGCCCTGCACACCTGTTGCTGTGGCCTTCACACCTGTTGCTGTGGCCTCCACACCTGTTGCTGTGGCCTCCACACCTGTTGCTGTGGCCTCCACACCTGTTGCTGTGGCCTGCACACTTGTTGCTGTGGCCTCCACACCTGTTGCTGTGGCCTGCACACCTGTTGCTGTGATTGACACCCCCTCCGACCCGGAGCCAGGTTTGTGAGTTACCGTGATTGGTCCTGAAGATTTAGCCTCTGAATGACAGCTGTTCATGTGAGCAGGAGCATTTAAACAGCTGTTCCACCTCCCCCCCCGCACACATACACAGCACACCTGCGTCCTCAAACATCTGGCAACCCAACACCCTAAAAAAAACCGAGAAGCCAATATAATAACAAACACGTGATTCGGGTGTTTAACCCCATGCCAAGAGTCTTGCATATGTTGCCATGGCAACGCTTCATTTGCGTCACGCATGACGTCACATGTGACGTCATATCCACAAGTGCATATGTGTGTGACGCAATTAGCCAATGACGGGGCTCGTTAGCGGCTGACATCTACACACACATACACATACATACACACCTGTTGATTGACGGTTGAGAGGCGGGACCAAAGAGCCAGAGCTCAACCCCCGCAAGCACAACTAGGTGAGTACAACTAGGTGAGTACACACACTACCCACAACCCTAGCCCCATCCCTCCCCACTCCCTTACCCCTCCCCTTCAACCCCACCCCCCCCTCCCATAACCCCCCACTCAAGCGAGCATTAACCAATAGACGGAATCTCACATATCACTTAAGCGACAAAAATGGCAACAGTTTACATATGCAGAATTTGGCCTAAAAGTCTATGTAGACCTGTGTTGAGCTCTGTTCTTCGGTCTGTTCTCTCATTCTGTTCTCCAGCCACACGTAGGAAATGGGACATTAAATAAGCCGAGGAGAGTGCATTGATCAATAACTCTTTTTTTTGCGACCATTATCACCTTCACCTAGACGATTGATGCAATTCTGTAAAATTCTCGTCCAGACCGCAGACAAACTCTGCTAGAGAATGTCTGCTTATACGCCTTAACAGCTGGCAGACACTCTGCTGTACCCGGCCTAGAAGGGGTCCCCTCCCCCCCCCTCCCCCCGCCGCCGCCCCCTCCTCCTCCATTCCCAAACATTCGGACCAAGACAAATGTTCAGAACAAGAACCCAACATCTGTCAGTAAAATATATATATATATATATATATATATATATATATATATATATATATATATATATATTGGAAAGAACAAACGGAACATGCACAAAATATAAGCTATCCTATACAGGCAGCATATACGACCTTCTGTGCAACATACAGTCCCATCTCGACTATTTATTTATATATATATATATATATATATATATATATATATATATATATATATATATATATATATATATATAGGGGGGTACCACCTCTGGTGCAATTATAGGGACCCACAGCCTCAGAGAAGGGAACACAGAGCATTCAGGGAAAAACTTGCCATTTAACTCTGAATACATGAGGGTGTTCGCTTCTCCTACCACCCCCCTTTTTTTTATGGTGTACACTTTATTAAGCAAGGTTATACAGTTACATATCTGATTGTATATATATATATATATATATATATATATATATATATATATATATATATATCCTCAGCAAAAATAGACCCAAGTAACCCCCCACTATCAACATGTGTGTTTGCCATAAAGTCACTCTCTCATCCAATAATTTTAGCCTTTTCAAATATATTGAACATAATCACACACTTGTAAAATCTCTCTCCATATATTTATGAAGGCCTGCCAAGATTGACGCAGCCCTCATTAATATTACCAGTGAAATTTCATTTACACCAAATATTTCAGCCTTTCCATCTATATATCTTGACCAATCTTTATGTATATTTATGTAAATATTCTGATTCCAATTTACATAATTTTCATGTGAATAATATATTTTTCCTTCAAGATGGAAAGAATTCTATATATATAGGATTGTGGTGGAAACAATTATATATATATATATATATATATATATATATATATATATATATATATATATATATATATTGGTAGCAGTCTTTCCTGTAGACATATGTTATTAAATATGACCGAAAAAGTAAGATTAATAATTCTAACACGAATTTTCTCTATATTTCTTATATTTCTTTTTACTGTCGGTGGTAATTGAAAAATCAGTTCTCCAAAATTCATTTTTATTTCTAGTCTGACGCGACGCTAGAACGCGTTTCGTAATAACTTATTACATTTTCAAAGCCTTTAGGTTACACACACACAACTAACACTAAACAGAGTTTTAAACAGCTTTAATTTTATACCTGCATTTCGGTGAGGTGATATGTTACAATAGTTTTGGATGAGGTGAAAACAAACTTTCAACACAACACAGAACACGAAACAATGGGTATAAGCTAAAGGGAAGAATGGAAGTAAGTGCAGAGGGCCTATCACTGTATCTAGCGATTGGCCCTCTGCAGTTACTTCCATTCTTCCCTTTCATTTATCCAATTTATACCCATAGCACCGTGTTCTGTCTTGTGTTGGTCAAAAGTTTGTTCACCTCATCCAAAACTGTAGCAACATATCACCTCACCCAAATGCGAGTATATAAGACAAGCTGTTTAAGTGTTAGCATTAAGTAAATCTCTGTTTAGTGTTTTCAGGTTACAGTTGTGTGTGTGTAAACTAAAGTCTTTGAAAATGTAATAAGTTATTACGAAACGCGTTCAAGCGTCGCGTCAGACTAGAAATAAAAATTATTTTGAAGAATTGATTTTTCAATTACCATCGATAGTAAAAAGAAACATAAGAAATATTGAGAAAATTCGTGTTAGAATTATTAATCTTACTTTTCGGTCATATATATATATATATATATATATATATATATATATATATATATATATATATATACAAATGATATAAGAAATACTCGCTAGAAGCATTTGAAGTATGACGGGGAAAATGATGGCCGGAATTAATGTGTATAAGAGGAAGTGAGAGATTACTTCATCCTGGCGGGACAACGCTGTTATAGACGGCCGGTGGGCGTGTAATCACCTAGTTGTAGTCACATAGTTGTGCTTGCAAGGGTTGAGCTCTGCTCTTTCGGCCCGCCTCTCAACTGTCAATGGGTGTGTGTGTGTGTGTGTGTGTGTGTACGTGTGTGTACGTGTGTGTGTGTGTGTGTGTGGGTGTGTGTGTGTGTGTACGTGTGTGTGTGTGTGTGTGTGTGTGTGTGTACGTGTGTGTACGTGTGTGTGTGTGTGTGTGTGGGTGTGTGTGTGTGTGTACGTGTGTGTGTGACACAGGATATAGTCCATAGATCAGTTGGGCTTTCTCAACCCTCTCTGTAACTACTACACTTGTCAGTGTAACAACAGTTGTCAGTGTAACAACAGTTGTCAGTGTAACAACAGTTGTCAGTGTAACAGCTGTCAGTATAACAGCTGTCAGTGTAACAACAGCTGTCAGTGTAACAACAGTTGTCAGTGTAACAACAGTTGTCAGTGTAACAACAGTTGTCAGTGTAACAACAGCTGTCAGTGTAACAACAGCTGTCAGTGTAACAACAGTTGTCAGTGTAACAACAGTTGTCAGTGTAACAACAGCTGTCAGTGTAACAACAGTTGTCAGTGTAACAACAGTTGTCAGTGTAACAACAGTTGTCAGTGTAACAGCTGTCAGTATAACAGCTGTCAGTGTAACAACAGCTGTCAGTGTAACAACAGTTGTCAGTGTAACAACAGTTGTCAGTGTAACAACAGTTGTCAGTGTAACAACAGCTGTCAGTGTAACAACAGTTGTCAGTGTAACAACAGCTGTCAGTGTAACAACAGCTGTCAGTGTAACAACAGTTGTCAGTGTAACAACAGTTGTCAGTGTAACAACAGCTGTCAGTGTAACAACAGTTGTCAGTGTAACAACAGTTGTCAGTGTAACAGCTGTCAGTATAACAGCTGTCAGTGTAACAACAGCTGTCAGTGTAACAACAGCTGTCAGTGTAACAACAGTTGTCAGTGTAACAACAGCTGTCAGTGTAACAACAGCTGTCAGTGTAACAACAGCTGTCAGTGTAACAACAGCTGTCAGTGTAACAACAGCTGTCAGTGTAACAACAGCTGTCAGTGTAACAACAGTTGTCAGTGTAACAGCTGTCAGTATAACAGCTGTCAGTGTAACAACAGCTGTCAGTGTAACAACAGCTGTCAGTGTAACAACAGTTGTCAGTGTAACAACAGTTGTCAGTGTAACAACAGCTGTCAGTGTAACAACAGCTGTCAGTGTAACAACAGCTGTCAGTGTAACAACAGTTGTCAGTGTAACAACAGTTGTCAGTGTAACAACAGTTGTCAGTGTAACAACAGTTGTCAGTGTAACAACAGCTGTCAGTGTAACAACAGCTGTCAGTGTAACAACAGTTGTCAGTGTAACAACAGCTGTCAGTGTAACAACAGCTGTCAGTGTAACAACAGTTGTCAGTGTAACAACAGTTGTCAGTGTAACAACAGTTGTCAGTGTAACAACAGCTGTCAGTGTAACAACAGCTGTCAGTGTAACAACAGTTGTCAGTGTAACAACAGTTGTCAGTGTAACAACAGTTGTCAGTGTAACAACAGTTGTCAGTGTAACAACAGTTGTCAGTGTAACAACAGCTGTCAGTGTAACAACAGTTGTCAGTATAACAACAGCTGTCAGTGTAACAACAGCTGTCAGTGTAACAACAGTTGTCAGTGTAACAACAGTTGTCAGTGTAACAACAGTTGTCAGTAAAACAGCTGTCAGTGTAACAACAGCTGTCAGTGTAACAACAGTTGTCAGTGTAACAACAGCTGTCAGTGTAACAACAGCTGTCAGTGTAACAACAGTTGTCAGTGTAACAACAGTTGTCAGTGTAACAACAGCTGTCAGTGTAACAACAGCTGTCAGTGTAACAACAGTTGTCAGTGTAACAACAGTTGTCAGTAAAACAGCTGTCAGTGTAACAACAGCTGTCAGTGTAACAACAGTTGTCAGTGTAACAACAGCTGTCAGTGTAACAACAGCTGTCAGTGTAACAACAGTTGTCAGTGTAACAACAGTTGTCAGTAAAACAGCTGTCAGTGTAACAACAGTTGTCAGTGTAACAACAGCTGTCAGTGTAACAACAGCTGTCAGTGTAACAACAGTTGTCAGTGTAACAACAGCTGTCAGTGTAACAACAGCTGTCAGTGTAACAACAGCTGTCAGTGTAACAACAGTTGTCAGTGTAACAACAGCTGTCAGTGTAACAACAGTTGTCAGTGTAACAACAGTTGTCAGTGTAACAACAGTTGTCAGTGTAACAACAGTTGTCAGTGTAACAACAGCTGTCAGTGTAACAACAGTTGTCAGTGTAACAACAGCTGTCAGTGTAACAACAGCTGTCAGTGTAACAACAGCTGTCAGTGTAACAACAGTTGTCAGTGTAACAACAGCTGTCACTGTAACAACAGTTGTCAGTGTAACAACAGTTGTCAGTGTAACAACAGCTGTCAGTATAACAACAGCTGTCAGTATAACAACAGCTGTCAGTATAACAACAGCTGTCAGTGTAACAACAGCTGTCAGTGTAACAACAGCTGTCAGTGTAACAACAGTTGTCAGTGTAACAACAGTTGTCAGTGTAACAACAGTTGTCAGTGTAACAACAGCTGTCAGTGTAACAACAGTTGTCAGTGTAACAACAGCTGTCAGTATAACAACAGCTGTCAGTATAACAACAGCTGTCAGTATAACAACAGCTGTCAGTGTAACAACAGCTGTCAGTGTAACAACAGCTGTCAGTGTAACAACAGCTGTCAGTGTAACAACAGTTGTCAGTGTAACACAGTTGTCAGTGTAACAACAGCTGTCAGTGTAACAACAGCTGTCAGTGTAACAACAGTTGTCAGTGTAACAACAGTTGTCAGTGTAACAACAGCTGTCAGTGTAACAACAGCTGTCAGTGTAACAACAGTTGTCAGTGTAACAACAGTTGTCAGTGTAACAACAGCTGTCAGTGTAACAACAGCTGTCAGTGTAACAACAGTTGTCAGTGTAACAACAGCTGTCAGTGTAACAACAGCTGTCAGTATAACAACAGCTGTCAGTGTAACAACAGCTGTCAGTATAACAACAGCTGTCAGTATAACAACAGCTGTCAGTATAACAACAGCTGTCAGTGTAACAACAGCTGTCAGTGTAACAACAGCTGTCAGTATAACAACAGCTGTCAGTGTAACAACAGCTGTCAGTGTAACAACAGTGTCAGTGTAACAACAGTTGTCAGTGTAACAACAGCTGTCAGTATAACAACAGCTGTCAGTGTAACAACAGCTGTCAGTGTAACAACAGCTGTCAGTATAACAACAGCTGTCAGTATAACAACAGTTGTCAGTGTAACAACAGCTGTCAGTATAACAACAGCTGTCAGTGTAACAACAGCTGTCAGTGTAACAACAGCTGTCAGTGTAACAACAGCTGTCAGTGTAACAGCTGTCAGTGTAACAACAGCTGTCAGTGTAACAACAGCTGTCAGTGTAACAACAGCTGTCAGTGTAACAACAGCTGTCAGTGTAACAGCTGTCAGTGTAACAACAGCTGTCAGTGTAACAACAGCTGTCAGTGTAACAACAGCTGTCAGTGTAACAACAGCTGTCAGTATAACAGCTGTCAGTGTAACAACAGCTGTCAGTGTAACAACAGCTGTCAGTATAACAACAGCTGTCAGTGTAACAACAGCTGTCAGTGTAACAACAGCTGTCAGTATAACAACAGCTGTCAGTGTAACAACAGCTGTCAGTGTAACAACAGCTGTCAGTGTAACAACAGCTGTCAGTATAACAACAGCTGTCAGTGTAACAACAGCTGTCAGTGTAACAACAGCTGTCAGTATAACAACAGCTGTCAGTATAACAACTTGTCAGTGTAACAACAGTTGTCAGTATAACAACAGTTGTCAGTATAACAACAGTTGTCAGCATAACAACAGCTGTCAGTGTAACAACAGCTGTCAGTATAACAACAGTTGTCAGTGTAACAACAGTTGTCAGTGTAACAACAGTTGTCAGTATAACAGCTGTCAGTATAACAGCTGTCAGTGTAACAACAGTTGTCAGTGTAACAACAGCTGTCAGTGTAACAACAGTTGTCAGTATAACAGCTGTCAGTGTAACAACAGCTGTCAGTATAACAACAGTTGTCAGTAACAACAGCTGTCAGTGTAACAACAGTTGTCAGTATAACAACAGCTGTCAGTGTAACAACAGCTGTCAGTGTAACAACAG
>WNGS01000690.1:1708542-1721301 GCA_020271785.1 Procambarus virginalis | reverse complement strand
TGTATAAACAGCCTCCTGGTGCTTCCGAGCTCATTAACTGTTTAATAATTGTAAACAAAGCCGCCAAAGATTGAGAAAAGATGTACAGGTTCGTAAGTGCTTTCGTGAATCTGGCCCGGGTTCCAGGCTCTGATGGTCCGAGTGAATGAAGTAGTATATATTCCCACGTTAATGTCGTTAGCAATTTATATATGTAAGAAAATCATATTTTATATAGTTAATTCCCATGTATGAAAAAAAAGCCCGAATAACGTGACATCAACATTGTCTCGCTGTTTACATCAACGTCATTTGCCGGTGATAAATAAAGAACATAGACAAATTCTAAGTTCCTAAGTTAATAAAACTAGGCTTCAGACATCCCTGAAGCCTAGTTTTGATATGTGTAACTGCTATTTATATTAAGTACTTTGTCATTTTTCTTTTGATAATGAGTTTCTTTTTTTTTACACGAGTCTCTCTTGAACATTACCCATCACTACTCACCCGAGACTCATGTGTATTTGTAGTCTCCTCAGCCTTCTCCTGCCTCATTTCCTCACAGACTCATCCGAGCGCCGCCGATGGCATGTATTCGGACGCGGCCCGTCCTTATTAACAATAACGAAATGCTCGTTAATGTAGCCGAATTGCCCCTCATTAATGGCTTCACCCACGTACTGGAAATACCAATTTGGTAATACACAGTCCGTGAAAATTGACGAATGCACCTTCAGGGGGGGGGGGGGATCAACCGCCGCCGCATGAACGAGCCTAGCCTGCCGACAGGATGTTTAGTTTACACATTTTGGTGTGCTAACTTAACCTAACGTAAACCTTACCTATGAATATAGGTAAGCTCGCACCCCTTATATCGGTTAGGGTAACATGTGCTGACAGTGGTCAAACGTTCGCGACACAACCAAGGAACCTGGGTTCGATCCTCAGGCGGGGCAGATATAGCTGGGCCACCTTTCCTTTCAGCTTGTGGTAGACGGGTACCCGGGAGTTAGGCAACTGTTGTGGTAGTGTATCCCTGGGAAAGGTAGTTTCAACATTCTGTACGATAGGTTCAACATTCTGTACGATAGTTTCAACATTCTGTACGATAGTTTCAACATTCTGTACGATAGTTTCAACATTCTGTACGATAGTTTCAACATTCTGTACGATAGTTTCAACATTCTGTACGATAGTTTCAACATTCTGTACGATAGTTTCAACATTCTGAACGATAGTTTCAACATTCTGTACGATAGTTTCAACATTCTGTACGATGGTTTCAACATTCTGTACGATAGTTTCAACATTCTGTACGATAGTTTCAACATTCTGTACGATAGTTTCAACATTCTGTACGATAGTTTCAACATTCTGTACGATAGTTTCAACATTCTGTACGATAGGTTCAACATTCTGTACGATAGTTTCAACATTCTGTACGATGGTTTCAACATTCTGTACGATAGTTTCAACATTCTGTACGATGGTTTCAACATTCTGTACGATAGTTTCAACATTCTGTACGATGGTTTCAACATTCTGTACGATAGTTTCAACATTCTGTACGATGGTTTCAACATTCTGTACGATAGTTTCAACATTCTGTACGATAGGTTCAACATTCTGTACGATAGTTTCAACATTCTGTACGATGGTTTCAACATTCTGTACGATAGTTTCAACATTCTGTACGATGGTTTCAACATTCTGTACGATAGTTTCAACATTCTGTACGACAGTTTCAACATTCTGTACGATGGTTTCAACATTCTGTACGATAGTTTCAACATATTGTACGACAGTTTAGACTGAACATATTGAACTATAGTTCAATTTCAACTATAGCTCAATAGTCTGAACATATTGTTCAAAAGTTTGAACATATTGTTCAAAAGTTTGAACATATTGTTCAAAAGTTTGAACATATTGTTCAAAAGTTTGAACATATTGTTCAAAAGTTTGAACATATTGTACAAAAGTTTGAACATACTGTACAAAAGTTCCAAGATACTGTACAAGAGTTTCAAAACACTACAAAAGTTCCAATACACTGTACAAAAGTTTCAAAATACTGAACAAAAGTTTCAAGATACTGTACAGAAGTTACAAATTACTGTACACAAGTTCCAACATTACGATAGTTACAAGATACAGAACGATTCGTTCAACTTTGAGCCCAATATTTTAATAATACTGAACGATAGTTTAAAGATACTGAACGATAGTTTAAAGATACTGAACGATAATGTAAAGATACTGAACGATAGTTTGAATATACAATACCGTAGTATTAACACACTGTACAGCATTTCAATGCGATCAATACCTTTGAAACAATTAGTGTTTGACACTCAACAATTTGCGACGAGTCATTTCCAAACACACAGTAATTAAATCACAACATTTGAATTTAAAACGATGCTTCCAGTTTAAATTTAGACTTGTAACAAATAAATTCAACAGGATATACGCGTAAAGGTCAAATCTCTTAACCTCAATCATGGTGTCCTTGTTTACTCGTATTAAAGAGTTTTATGTACTACGAGAGTGTATATCTCGTAGACCTTTGGGATGTGAAGTTTCCATGATAAATGATGTATGTAAACACAGCCGCCATGCCTGAGGGAGGATGCTTGCTGGTGGTGGCCGCCCGCGACGGCTTACCGTGTAGACTCTCTCTCCATATTCTTCAGAACACGGCATGCCTTGTACAGTCGTCCCAGGGGGAGAAGCGGGGGGGGGCCGAGGACCCATACATCAAGATCAGAGGCTCGACCCTGCGCGCGCACACATAATGGGGCTGGTGGCTGAGTGGTCAGCGCTCTTGACTCGTAGACCTAGGGACCGCGGGGTTGGATCCCCGGCGGAAAACAAAGAGAAGATTTTCCTTCACTTGACTTTTCCTTCCTTCAACTATTGTTTGTCTTTTCTTTTCCTTCAACTATTGTTTGTTTCAACTATTCCTGTCTATTGTTTGACAGCTGAGTGGACAGCGCTTCGGATACGTAATCCTGAGGTTCCAGGTTCGATCCCAGATGGAGGTGGAGACAAATAGGCAAATTGTTTCTTTCACCCTGATGCTTCTGTTACCTAGCTGTAAATAGATATCTGGGAGTTTGACAGCGGTTAGGGGCTGCTCAGCCCGTCCTCCAAAAATGGGGAGGTAAATGTAACAGCCCCGTAAGTGCAATTATGTACTATGTATGACAATCAGGAATTGTACTTATTTACACTTAGTATTAAATCGTACTGTCAAATATATTGTGAATATTTGAGTTTACCTGAAAAGCTGAATAGGAAACCAAGACCTACCCTAACCGTCTTAGTTTTTGAAGATAAGCATTTTATTGCTTCTTAATTCAATTACTACTTAACCTATAGCTATACTGATATTATAGTTTTAAAAAATAAATAAAACAAAACTAAAATATTTCAATAAATTGTAAAGTAACTCAGGTTATTTTCAAATTTTGTATAAAATTTCTATTGTTTAATAAAACTGAAAAGGAAATTCCTGATATTTAAAACTTGTGTATAGTGAACCGAACTTTAAAACTTCATCCTAAAATAATGAGTGTCTTAACAGAAACCGACGAGAATTAAATGGGGAAGTAAATGTAACAGCCCCATAAGTGCAATTATGTACTATGTATGACAGTCAGGAAATGTACTTATTACACTTAGTATTAAAACGTACTGTCAATTCGGAGGATGGGTTCGGCCTGCTTCCTGTGTGTGTATTCACCTACTTGTGCCTGCAGGATCGAGTATTGACTCTTGGATCCCGCCTTTCTAGCCATCAGTTGTTTACAGCAATGACTCCTGTCCCATTTCCCTATCATACCTAGTTTTAAAACTACGAATAGAGTTTGCTTCCACAACCTGTTCCTTAAGTGCATTCCACTTTTCCACTACTCTCACGCTAAAAGAAAACTTCCTAACATCTCTGTGATTCATCGGAGTTTCCAGCTTCCACCCATGTCCCCTCGTTCTGTTACTATTCCGTGTGAACATATCATCTATTTCCACTTTGTCAATTCCCCTGAGTATTTTATACGTTTCTGTCATATCCCCCCCTCTCCCTTCTTTTTTCTAGTATCGTAAGGTTCAGTTCCATTAGGCGCTCTTCATACCCCATCCCTCGTAACTCTTGGACAAGCCTCGTCGCAAACTTCTGAAGCTTTTCCAGTTTCCTTGTGTGTTTCTTCAGGTGGGGACTCCATGATGGTGCGGCATACTCTAAGACTGCCCTCAAGTAGGCAGTGTAAAGCGCCCTAAAAGCCTCCTCACTTAGGTTTCTGAATGATGTTCTAACTTTTGCCAGTGTAGAGTACGCTGCTGTCGTTATCCTATTTATATGTGCCTCAGGAGATAGATTAGGTGTTACGTCCACGCCCAGGTCTCTTTCTCGCGTCGTCACAGGTAGGCAGTTCCCCTTCATTGTGTACTGTCCCTTTAGTCTCCTATCACCTAGTCCCATTTCCATAACTTTTTAGCTCGTGTTGAACTCCAGTAGCCATTTCCCTGACCATCTCTGCAACCTGTTTAAGTCCTCTTGGAGGATCCTACAATCCTCGTCTGGCACAACTCTTCTCATTAATTTTGCGTCATCCGCGAACATTGACATGTATGATTCCACTCCTGTAAACATGTCATTTACGTGTGTGTACTCACCTAATTGTACTCAACTAATTGTGCTTGCGGGGGTTGAGCTCTGGCTCTTTGGTCCCGCCTCTCAACCGTCAAACTCACTGTGTGTGTGTGTTTGTGTGTGTGTGTTTGTGTGTGTGTGTGTGTGTGTGTGTGTGTGTGTGTGTGTGTGTGTGTGTGTGTGTGTGTGTGTGTGTGTGTAATTACCTAAGTGTAGTTACAGGATGCGAGCTACGCTCGTGGTGTCCCGTCTTCCCAACACTCTTTGTCATATAACGCTTTGAAACTACTGACGGTCTTGGCCTCCACCACCTTCTCACCTAACTTGTTCCAACCGTCTACCACTCTGTTTGCGAAAGTGAATTTTCTTATATTCCTTCGGAGCATCTGTGTGTGTGTGTGTGTGTGTGTGTGTGTGTGTGTGTGTGTGTGTGTGTGTGTGTGTGTGTGTGTGTGTGTGTGAAAAAATTAGTAACAGTTGACTGATTGACAGTGTGAGGCGGGCCGAAAGAGCAGAGTTCAACCCCCGCAAGAACAACTAGGTGAATACTAGGTGAATACGGTCCGAGTTACGCGGTGCTATTTGCTTGTATTGTGAAGCTATAGTTTAATAAAGTGTAAGGTGAACCCATCACCAGCCAACATTACAGAGCATAGCGCCAAGCTGCGACGCGACGCAATCTTAAACTAACCAAACCCCTTAAGCTACTTCAACATTTTCTCATCCCAGCAACATAAATGATGTTTGGTAAAATCCTCATTTAATGCATCTTGGTGATTCAAGGTTTAACCCTAAACTCCAAGGTAGTTATACACTTCTAAAGTCTGTACAATACGACAACACGCACAGTTCCATTGATCTACTCACTTGAAAATACTTTTTCATATCATTGTGATGAGTTCAGTTTCTGAACTCATTATTGGCTCTGGAACTTTGTTCAACAAAGGATGAGTCCACAGGATGAGTATGGGGTCCACTACCACCCACGGGATGGGTGTGGGGTCCACTATCACCCACAGGATGGATTTGGGAGTCCACTACCACCCACAGGATGGGTATGGGGTCCACTACCACCCACAGGATGAGTATGGAGTCCAATACCACCCACAGGATGAGAATGGGGGTCCACTACAACCCACAGGATGGGTATGGGGTCCACTACCACCCACAGGATGAGTATGGGGTCCACTACCACCCACAGGATGGGTATGGGGTCCACTACCACTCACAGGATGAGTATGGGGTCCACTACCACCCACAGGATGGGTATGGGGTCCACTACCACTCACAGGATGAGTATGGGGTCCACTACCACCCACGGGATGGGTATGGGGGTCCACTACCACCCACAGGATGAGTGTAGGGTCCACTACCACCCCACAGGATGAGTGTGGGGTCCACTACCACCCCACAGGATGGGTATGGGGTCCACTACCACCCACAGGATGAGTATGGGGTCCACTACCACCCCACAGGATGAGTATGGGGTCCACTACCACCCCACAGGATGAGTGTGGGGTCCACTACCACCCACAGGATGAGTATGGGGGTCCACTACCCCCCACAGGATGAGTGTGGGGTCCACTACGACCCCACAGGATGGGTTTGGAGTACACTACCACTATAACAAACTAAAGATTGTTGTAGAAATTATAGAATCTCAGATCATAAACAAGTACAAAAGACACACAAACACATTCACCAACATCAATCTCAACTTTCAAAGCATCACTAAAATCCCAACACTGGAAAAAGCTTTTCTGAAAGGCGCGGTACGACGTTTTTTCCAACAATAAAAACCCACCGGTGAAGTTTTCCTCTCATCCACTAGTAACACATCGTAGCTTCACTCAACACATGGACTAATAAAACACGTTGCACTTTACAACTGCTAATACAGCACCAAACATCCAAAGGATGCTATCTTGAGATAGACCCATCGCTTTTGCCAACCAGATCGACACAATTCTGCTGATGTGATCAGACCAGGACGCTCGCGTCAGTAACAAAATGGGACCACTTTGGCTGCCTCAAAAGATTCAACACAACTTTTTTTTTTTCCGCCCCTCAGCGATGGGTGGAGACATACAGGACGGGGGACGCGAGGGTGGGAGAGAAGAGGAGCGCGCGACACACCCCTATGACAACCGCGGCGCGACTGGCCCCCGTGGTGTACCACAGGGAGAGGTCCAGAGCCCTAGAGTAGCCGGCTAGTGATTATATCCCCCACACCACCCACTTTCACCTTGTAGTCACAACACTATTGTAGCCCACACTGCTTCAATTATATATATATATATATATATATATATATATATATATATATATAACAGGAGGGAGTATCACCTCGGGCTGGAAGAAGGGGACTCTTAGCCTCGGAGAAAAGCACACACATTACGCATTAGAGGGGATTTTAAATATATATATATATATATATATATATATATATATATATATATATATATATATATATATACTATTCACTATTTTTGTATAGTACATATATGTACAGTAAAGTAATTCTGTAAAAAAAATCAATAAATAATTGGAGGCATCAAAGTATACATTTCCTCACTACATACACACTTATAGTCATTCACGTACACACGTGTACACAGGGCGCCTTATGGTAGAGAGGACAGCACGCTTGATTCGTAGTCCTGCGGAGCGGGGTTCGATCCCCGGAGCAGGGGGAAACAAATGGGCAGAGTTTCTGTCACCCCGATGCTCCAGTTCACCTAGTAGTAAATAGGTACCTGGGAGTTAGACAGCTGCTACGGGCTGCTTCCTGGGGGTGTGTGTGGGAATTTTTTTTTTTTTACTGACACATGAGAGGCGGGCCGAAAGAGCCAGAGCTCAACCCTCGCAAGTACAACTAGGTGAATACAATTATAGCCACGCACGTACACACGCACGTGCACTCATAAATTATTTCCATTGGCAGAGAAGACCGTTAGGTTTACCAAGGACAACCCCCCCCCCCCTCCTCACTCTGGGTCACTGACTGACTTTCCCCTAGGCTGCAACCCACAACAGCTCCCTATAACTCCCAGGTACCTCACTACACACACAGTAATCACAATAGCCTGATGCATCAAATGAACAAATCCACAAGGGCCGTGACGAGGGTTCGAACCTACGTCCGAGAGCATCCTAGACGCTGCCTTAATCGCCTGAGACACTCTCAGGGGCTCCACACTACTGAGACACTCTCAGGGGCTCCACACTACTGAGACACTCTCAGGGGCTCCACACTACTGAGACACTCTCAGGGGCTCCACACTACTGAGACACTCTCAGGGGCTCCACACTACTGAGACACTCTCAGGGGCTCCACACTACTGAGACACTCTCAGGGGCTCCACACTACTGAGACACTCTCAGGGGCTCCACACTACTGAGACACTCTCAGGGGCTCCACACTACTGAGACACTCTCAGGGGCTCCACACTACTGAGACACACTCAGGGGCTCCACACTACTGAGACACTCTCAGGGGCTCCACACTACTGAGACACTCTCAGGGGCTCCACACTACTGAGACACTCTCAGGGGCTCCACACTACTGAGACACTCTCAGGGGCTCCACACTACTGAGACACTCTCAGGGGCTCCACACTACTGAGACACTCTCAGGGGCTCCACACTACTGAGACACTCTCAGGGGCTCCACACTACTGAGACACTCTCAGGGGCTCCACACTACTGAGACACTCTCAGGGGCTCCACACTACTGAGACACTCTCAGGGGCTCCACACTACTGAGACACTCTCAGGGGCTCCACACTACTGAGACACTCTCAGGGGCTCCACACTACTGAGACACTCTCAGGGGCTCCACACTACTGAGACACTCTCAGGGGCTCCACACTACTGAGACACTCTCAGGGGCTCCACACTACTGAGACACTCTCAGGGGCTCCACACTACTGAGACACTCTCAGGGGCTCCACACTACTGAGACACTCTCAGGGGCTCCACACTACTGAGACACTCTCAGGGGCTCCACACTACTGAGACACTCTCAGGGGCTCCACACTACTGAGACACACTCAGGGGCTCCACACTACTGAGACACTCTTAGGGGCTCCACACTACTGAGACACTCTCAGGGGCTCCACACTACTGAGACACTCTCAGGGGCTCCACACTACTGAGACACTCTCAGGGGCTCCACACTACTGAGACACTCTCAGGGGCTCCACACTACTGAGACACTCTCAGGGGCTCCACACTACTGAGACACTCTCAGGGGCTCCACACTACTGAGACACTCTCAGGGGTTCCACACTACTGAGACACTCTCAGGGGCTCCACACTACTGAGACACTCACTAGTAACACATAAAAGGTAACTCAGCAGATGAATCCGGGTGCAAAAATGTGTGTTTATTTTGATGAAGGCGAGTGTTGAGCAGCTCTCCACCCAGCGTGGCTCGGGAGCTGGCCTTAGATGGGTGGGTGGTGAAGGTGGGTGGTGAAGGTGGGTGAAGGCATGAAATATAATCTCAAGATTAACATCAACATTAAAACCCAAATGAATTACACAGAAGGGACAGGAACTCTTAGGGAGCGAGCGCCAAGACACATTACAACTATTCAGTAACATCACAGTTACCCCCCATGGAACTGTCACCGTCGCAATTCTGGCTATGAGAACCATTCCAACATTTGTATGTTAACATGCCAAGACAATGGTGTCAACTCAGAGGACATCTGTGAGACAGATGAGGATTGTAGGATCCTTGGACCCTTATCTCGGATTCTCTAAATGACCCCTCTCATCTCTACCATTGTATGGGCCGTGTTAGAGGGTGATCGTTTTGGAGGATTGTCAAGTCTATCAAGGGGTTGCTGAGTAGGGAGGCGGTGTTTTCTATGGTCCAGTGGTTGACATGGTTGAAGTGTATGTTGTTGAAGGCTCTGCTGTTTGAAGCCGTGAGTGTCTTTTTCCACACTGCGCCCATGAGGTCAACCTGCGTGACAGTGACTACTAGCATTATCCTCACTTTAATCAGACTATCAAAATCCTCAGATTAGGCAAAATTGTAATTAATTTTGTCAATAAAGATGTTAATAATAATAATAACCTGTTCTTGTGGGTGTTCTACAGTACTGTTGCTTGTTCCTCGTCATCTTCGTCTAGGAATGTGTGTACGAGGTGAGTGAGGCTGGGATTAACCGATCCTAAGAACTGTATGATCTTACGCCAGAAGGTTCCGCGGGTTCCCTTTTGTACTGGTTGGCTCGCCTCACAAGGGTTCCCCAGATGTGGCTCTTGTGAGTCAGCGTTAGGTCTACGGTTTCCCTTCTGAGTGTTTGTAGGGCCAACGCTGGCGGCTGGCCAGTTTGGTAGTGACGTTGCCAGGCTCATTAACACTCACTCCTTTTACCTCGGATTTCTCGGGTCGGTTCATATTGGTGGTAAATCCTTGTGGTGGATCAATCACAGGTGGTCTCAGTTGTGAGTTATATGCGGTTGTGGATGGTGTTTATGGCTTGGTCAAGTGATTGGGTGGGGAGGTTGTCGAACTCAATGGTAGGGTCTTCGGCAAGGGAGCCGGTCGGCCGAGCGGACAGCACGCTGGACTTGTGATCCTGTGGTCCTGGGTTCGATCCCAGGCGCCGGCGAGAAACAATGGGCAGAGTTTCTTTCACCCTATGCCCCCTGTTACCTAGCAGCAAAATAGGTATCTGGGTGTTAGTCAGCTGTCACGGGCTGCTTCCTGGGGGTGGAGGCCTGGTCGAGGACCGGGCCGCGGGGACACTAAAAGCCCCGAAATCATCTCAAGATAACCTCAAGATAACCTCAAGATAACCTCAAGGAAGGTGTGATAGGCCCGGGCTCCCCTTGGTTTCCAGTCTGGGCCTGGGAGGTGCCACAAAAAAGGAAGGGGGGTAGCTTGGAGGGGTGGTGACCACTGGGATGTAGTCCGACCCCACGCTCGTACCTGGGGTCACTCTGCAGAGGAACAGGTCGCAGTCTCTGTCAGAACTATGTCATGGGTGCCCCTCGCGTTGCCCGAAAAGAATGTCTTGAAGTGGGGGGCCTTGGAAGGAGAGGTCCCTGTTTTGCATTAAATTGAAGAAGGTTCTGTTTTGTTTGCTTGCGGTTTGCTCTACCAGGAGCGTTGAATAAGGCCTGGTGGTGGGCATTCAGGTCTCCTGCGATTATGGTTGGCAGGTTCCTGTGGAGCAGCCTGTTGACTGGGATAGATGGGAGATAGGCGAGTCTAGGTGGTAGATATGCGGTGCAGACAATTAGGGGGCCGTGTGTGGTGGCGAATTCTATTGCAAGAAAGTGGTCATCTTCTATGAGAATGGGTCGGTAGGAAAGCCCTCTTTTTACTAGGATTGCCACCCCGCTGTACATCTCCCCTGTTGATTTCCCTAGTGGAATATCCCCAAAGAGAGATGTGCTGGTCCTGTCAGGCCGCTGTTTCATTGAGAAGGATAATGTCCGGGTTGAGTCTGGCAACCTCTAGGGAGAGAATGTATCTGTTGTTGAAGTATTGTCTGATGTTCACTTGAAGGATTGTGATCCTCATTATTGATTGGTTGCAGTGGATGTTTGTTTGACTCAGGTGCTGAGCTATTATCAGCTCGGCACCTGAGGGCGGGTGGGGGGAATGTCATTGTGGTCCTGAAATCTTCCGGGCCCCAGAAGAGGCTTGGTTGGAATTTTGTGCTTGTTGGCAGGGATTGGATGCTTCGTCATTGCTGCTGCTCTCATCAACGTTCACATCCTCGGTAGAAGAATGTCTATCGGTCAGGGAACTGGGAGGGTCGGCTTCCTTTACCCCGTTCTTCGGGGTTGAGGTTCCGATGCGAGTGCTAGTTCTGTGCCTCTTGCACAGGCGGAGTAGGGAGCTGCTACCTCTAATGTAACTGTGGCGACCCCTTCCCCCCCCCTAGTTAGGGGGGGAGGAGGATACCATTTCTAAGTAACTGCCGGGATGGTTGGGACATGTATATAAGTATGCCATTATTTGAGTCTGTTGCAGGAGTACTGGGCCCAGGTGCTGGGTTGTTGGAGTGGGGGTGGACTTGGAGGTTTTGGGACACTTGGGCGTTGGTTATGGTCTGGGGGGTGGGTAATACTTGCGAGGGGGGTTTGTTGGGTTGTGCTTGGGTCTGGCTGGCGGCGGTTGTGCTGTCGATAGGCGAGGCTCGGACAGGCAGACAGAGGATACGCCACTGTCCTTCCTGAGCGCGTTCCAGAATCCCAGGAGCTTCGACGGGTCGTTAGGAAATGTGATTTGGGCAAATGCTAGGAGTTCTTCTCCTAAGCTGGACTTAGGATCGGGATTTGCTACGTGGGGATGGGGTGCTGAGGTCTCTTGTGGCTGGTCCTGCATTTGCCCTTGTATAACCGTGGGGTCAGTGGGGTGTTGGTTGCGTTGGTGTCCCACTTGGGCGACAGACTGGGGCTGCAATACTGGGAATTGGGCTTGTAGTTGTGCGAGGCGTTTGTGTCTGCGGGAGGGGCTGGTATAGTGGCTGCTGCCTGTTGACGGGTGACTGACACCGCTTCTTGTGCGCATTTGATGGCATCCTGTCTCTGAGGACATAGGCGGGAGATTGCAATATGAGCGCCACTGCACAGTGCACACTTGGTCATTGGGCTTGTGCATTCTTTATAATGATGCTCCCCTGCGCACTTGCTGCACTTGGGGGGTTCCACTCCTGCAGGTGTTTGCACAGTGATCGTACTGAAAGCATTTGAAGCATTATTTCAGTTTGTGGAACCTCTGTATGGTGATCTGGTCCGGGGCCCGGACTTGATGCCAAAGGCAGAGAAGCCTGGGTTGCAATCTTGTGTTGCTTGTTCTGGGGAAGACAGAGTTAGCTGCAAAACCTGGTTTGTGTGGGACTGAGTTGTGAACCTGTGGACCTGGATAGTTTTAAAATTACAGTTTTTTTGTCTCAATTTCCGTAAATGATAGGAACGTATAAAATACTCAAGGGGATTGACAGAGTGGACATAGACGAAATGTTCACACGGAATAGTAACAGAACGAGGGTACACGGGTGGAAGCTGGAAACTCAGATGAGTCACAAAGATGTTAGGAAGTTTCTTCTTTACGTGAGAGTAGTGGGAAAATGGAAATGCATTTAAGGAGCAGG
>WNGS01000690.1:1684458-1705871 GCA_020271785.1 Procambarus virginalis | reverse complement strand
ACTGTCACTATGGCGGTGTGTTCACCCACAAGATGAGTGCCCTGGCCACTACTGTCACTATGGCGGTGTGTCCCCTCACATGATGATTGCGCTGCCCCATACTGTCACTATGACGGTGTGTCCACTCACAGATGAGTGACGCTGCCCCAATACTGTCACTATGGTGGTGCGTTCACTCACAGGATGAGTGGCGCTGCCCAATACTGTCACTATGGCGGTGTGTTCCCTCACAGGCTGAGTGCGCTGCCCATACTGTCACTATGGCGTTGTGTTCACTCACAGGATGAGTTGTCCTGCCCCAATACTGTCACTATGGCGGTGTGTCCACTCACATGATGATGACGTTGCCCAATACTGTCACTATGGCGGTGTGTCCACTCACAGGATGAGTGGCGCTGCCCAATACTGTCACTATGGCGGTGTGTCCACTCACATGATGAGTGGCCCTGGCCAATACTGTCACTATGCGGTGTGTCCACTCACATGATGTGGCGCTGCCCAATACTGTCACTATACGTGTGTCCACTCACAGGATGAGTGACGCTGCCCAATACTGTCACTATGGTGGTGCGTTCACTCACAGAATGAGTGGCGCTGCCCAATACTGTACTATGGCGTGTGTCCCCACTCACAGGATGCTTGGCGGCCCCAATACTGTCACTATGTTGGTGCGTTCACTCACAGGATAGTGACGCTGCCCAATACTGTCACTATGGCGTGTGGTCCCACTCACAGGATGAGTGACGCTGGCCATACTGTCACGTATGGGGTGTGTTCACCCACGATGAGTGGCGCTGCCCAATACTGTCACTATTGGCGGTGTTTCCACTCACAGGATGAGTGACGCTGCCCAATACTGTCACTATGGCGGTGTGTCCCTCACAGGATGAGGGCGCTGCCCATACTGTCACTATTGCGGTGTGTCCACTCACAGGGAGTGGCGCTGCCCAATACTGTCACTATGGCGGTGTGTCCACTCACAGGATGAGTGACGCTGCCCAATACTGTCACTATGGTGTGCGTTCACTCACAGGATGATGGCGCTGCCCAATACTGTCACTATGGCGGTGTGTTCACTCACAGATGAGTGGCGCTGCCCAATACTGTCACTATGGCGTTTGTTCACTCACAGGATGAGTGGCGCTGTCCAATACTGTCACTATGGCGGTGTGTTCACTCACAGGATGAGTGGGCGCTGCCCATACTGTCACTATTGGCGTTGTGTTCACTCACAGGATGAGTGGCGCTGCCCAATACTGTCACTATGTGTGTTGTTTCACTCACAGATGAGTGACGCTGCCCAATACTGTCACAATGGCGTTGTGTTCACTCACAGGATGAGTGACGCTTGCCCAATACTGTCACTATGGCGGTGTGTTCACCCACAGGATGAGTGGCGCTGCCCAATACTGTCACTATGGCGGTGTGTTCACCCACAGGATGAGTGGCGCTGCCCAATACTGTCACTATGGCGGTGTGTTCACTCACAGGATGATTGACGCTGCCCAATACTGTCACTATGGCGGTGTGTTCACTCACAGGATGAGTGACGCTGCCCAATACTGTCACTATGGCGGTGTGTTCACTCACAGGATGAGTGACGCTGCCCAATACTGTCACTATGGCGGTGTGTTCACTCACAGGATGAGTGACGCTGCCCAATACTGTAACTATGGCGGTGTTTTCACTCACAGGAGTGAACACACAGGATGAGTGATGCTGCCCAATACTGTCACTATGGGGTGTTTCACTCACAGGATGAGTGACGCTGCCCAATACTGTCACTATGGCGGTGTGTTCACTCACAGGAGTGAACACACAGGATGAGTGACGCTGCCCAATACTGTCACTATGGCGGTGTGTTCACTCACAGGATGAGTGACGCTGCCCCAACTGTCACTATGGCGGTGTGTTCACTCACAGATTAGTGACGCTGCCCAATACTGTCACTATGGCGGTGTGTTCACTCACAGGATGAGTGGTGCTGCCCCATACTGCACTATGGCGGTGTGTTCACTCACAGGATGAGTGGCGCTGCCCAATACTGTCACTATGGCGGTGTGTCCACTCACAGATGAGTGACGCTGCCCATACTGTCACTATGGCGGTGTGTCCACTCACAGGATGAGTGGCGCTGCCCAATACTGTCACTATGGCGTGTGGTTCACTCACAGGATGAGTGACGCTGCCCAATACTGTCCACTTGCGGTGTCCACTCAAAGGATGAGTGGCGCTGCCAATACTGTCACTATGGCGTGTGTTCACTCACAGGATGAGTGAATCTGCTCATAAACGCCTGCTATCATAACATCATGTCAGCAAGGTGGACAGCCCGCCTGCTATCATAACATCGTGTCAGCAAGGTGGACAGCACGCCTGATATCATAACATCGTGTCAGCAAGGTGGACAGCCCGCCTGCTATCATAACATCGTGTCAGCAAGGTGGACAGCCCGCCTGCTATCATAACATCGTGTAAGCAAGGTGGACAGCCCCCTGCTATCATAACATCGTGTCAGCAAGGTGGACAGCCCGCCTGCTATCATAACATCGTGTCAGCAAGGTGGACATCCCGCCTGCTATCATAACACGTGTAAGCAGGTGGACAGCCCGCCTGCTATCATAACATCGTGTAAGCAAGGTGGACAGCCCGCCTGCTATCATAACATCGTGTAAGCAAGGCAGACATCCCGCCTGCTATCATAACATCGTGTAAGCAAGGTGGACAGCCAGCCTGCTATCATAACATCGTGTAAGCAAGGCAGACATCCCGCCTGCTATCATAACATCGTGTAAGCAAGGTGGACAGCCCGCCTGCTATCATAACATCGTGTAATCAAGGTGGACAGCCCGCCTGCTATCATAACTCGCACAATATTCTGCATTTCTACAAAATTCCTTCACTCTCGTCTCTTCACTCGACCCAAAAAATATTAAATATCAAGGCGTCAGCCACACTACGCATCATTCAGGTCCAGAGCCTCCTTCCCCCAGGTGAGCACACCTGCCCGCCCTCCACACACCTGCTACCACCACATCTGCCTCCTCAACCACACCTGCCACCAGGATGTATCTGTGGATATCGTAATATTACTTTTAAGGTCAAAGTGTTTGTATTTGACGCTAGATATTTGACGCAAAGAATACTTCATGAAAAATGTTGAAAATGTCATAAGGCATAAGTCTAATAAAATTATCTTCTGAAGCAAACAGAGACTCAAATAAACATCAACAAGAATCCACTAAGAGAGCGCTGATAGCACAACCAGTTAGTTATCTTGATATGTCACTCCGTAAAGATATCCTTGGCGCGCCACTCCGTAATGATATCCAACCTAACCTAACCTAACCTGACTAGAAATGTACGAACCTAAGCAACCCCTTTAACCTAACACGGAGTCCGATGCATAGAAATGGAGATATTAATGAGTCTTTATAATTAGCATAACTTGTCCAAAGGGAGATCACCCTGGAGGTAATGACTTCAAAAGCCACCATGTAACTAAAGCTATTATCTACTCCTTATCCATATATTATACTATATTTCCTTTACAGAAAACCAAATTTTTCATATTGTTTCAAAGAAAACGAGTTGAGCATATACTTTTAAATTTTAAACAAACGATTTATAATATAATAAAAGTTAATAAAGTTAAACTTGAGAATATTCTCTGCTCAGGACAAAGGTTCAATTGCCAGTTTGCGATTAGACTATTAATGGAACCGTAATATGCTCTCAGATCCAGTGCAAATATCTAGATATTGTCTCCTTCTAATGGATTTAGAAGAATCTAATGGACACGTCAAAAATGGGACTATTGGTTGAGAGGACATGTTGGAGAGAGTGTCCAAGAAGAGCCCAAAAGCTTTGGCAGCAGAGGCATATGAAGGCGCTGACCAACACAACACCACACTTACGATTCTGTACAACAACTAACCCAACACTTACGATAACAAAAATAAAGTTACAGCCTCGCTCCTGTGCCAGGTAATCCACTTACGGGCTCACCATAGCCCGTGCTCCTTGGAACTTTTTGTTCCCAGTAGCTGAATCTTAAACAACAACTTACGATAACCAACACAGCACCACACTTACGACAACGAGAAGCTATTGTACCTAAACGATTATTGAAGAATGCAGCACAGGCTACGATCTCCAGCATACATCTTAACAACCTAATCACAACCTACAGGAACTTACACACAACAGTCTACATTGACTTTATACATTCTGAATTTATATAGATAAATATTAAAAGTAGATAAAGATATAAAGATAGTGCCCGGGGAGAAACCTTTTATTACGCCAATAAATAACAAAGATTCAATTTCCCGGCCAAGCTATAACTTGCCAATTCAGAAAAAACACAGAAAACATTATTTAAAAAATTGATTAGATAAGCAGGTCTCTGTACAATAGCCAGGTGGTACAATCCCGGCTATTGGACCTCCACAACAGCCTTTCCAAAAGCAAGCAGCCTAGTCCGCATTTATATTTTGGTCTGGCGCGGAGGGCATTCATTTGTATTCCTTTGTTTTTGTTCAATGTTATCGCCACAATCGCTCACACACATACGCAAAGATGTGATCACTTGCCGTTTAATAGTGACGAATGGTGCAACACAAGGTTGAAGGAATAAATACGACGCAATGTGAAAAAAGCAGGTCACAGGCGCTGCAGGCTACCACTCTGGAACCTGTCCGTTCACCACTAAACACAAGCAGGCGTGCACGCACGGACGCGCCCACACACGCACGCACGCACGCACATACACGCATGCACGGACGCGCCCGCCCACACACGCACGCCCGCACGCAATGTCAACCTGTCCTCTTAAAAATAACGTCGCTTTTGGCCGTTTGCCCGTATGGCCGAAAGTGGACGTAATATGAAAATGAAAATAAATTTGGGATTTTTATTTCATCAACAGTAAGTTAAGGGTCCTCTGATAGGTTAGGTGGGTAGGAAATTCTCATAAAGTTTCAAAACGTTATAAAACGTTGTTCGCTCCCACCCACCCACCCACCCACCCCACACACGCACACACACACACACCACAAACACACACACACACATACATACAACACACACACACACACACACACAACACCACAATGCTTTCAGAAACTTGTGTAAGGCATCATTCAGTACCTTGTATACCACATATGTCAGACCAATACTGGAATATGCGGCTCCAGCATGGAATCCACATCTAGTCAAACACCAAACGAAATTAGAAAAGTTCAAAGGTATTCCACTAGGCTAGTCCACGAGCTGAGAGTAATGAGCTACGAGGAAAGATTATTGGAACTGAGCCTCACAACACTGGAAGACATACAAGTTAGGAGAGACATGATCACTACCTATAAAATTCTCAGAGGAATTGCAGGGTAGATAAATATAAGCTGTTTAACACAGATGGTACGCGAACAAGGGGACACAGGTGGAAACTGAGTACCCACATGAGCCACAGGGACGTTTGAAAGAACTTTTTCAGTGTCAGAGTAGTTAACAAATGGAATGCATTAGGCAGTGATGTGGTGGAGGCTGACTCCATACACAGTTTCAAATGTAGATATGATAGAACCCATTAGGCTCAGGAACCTGTACACCAGTTGACTGACAGTTGAGAGGCGGGACCAAAGAGCTAAAACTCAACCCCGCAAGCACAACTAGGTGAGTGCAACTAGGTGAGAACACACTCGCAGACAAAGACCCAACCCAAATTGCTTCACACCCACACCAGGAGGAAAACAACTTCGAAGGAACAGGTAATGACACTGAAAACAGAGGGCGGACAGGTTCACTGAGAATGACAAGATGTTCGTGGAATTAAAAAAAAAAAAGATTCCGGGAGGTCTTGGCAGCAGAGTAAGGAGAAGTTCCTGAACTCAGTGAGGAGGTTGGGGGATTTAACTAGGCACCACTGGAGGAATCTGAGCTCACCAGTAGTGAAACAAAGATACATTTGCTGGAACTGGACGTGACAAAGGCTGTTGACCCAGGTGGAATCTCATCAAGGATGCTAAACAAGTGGGCAGAAGCACTATGCTTGCCACTCTCCGTGGTATATAACATATCTCTGGTAAAAGGAAAACTACCAATACGTTTGACACCAGCTAATGTAGTCCCAGTATACAAGAAGGGAGACAGACAGAAAGTACTGAACTACAGACCAGTGTCTCTAATTTGCATACCATGCAAGGTAATGATGTGAGAAAAACTAGTAGAACATCTGCAGAGAAAAAAACCTTGTAACGCATCACCAACACAGATATGTTCCAAAGTTTGTAAAAACTGATAGTGTACACTGAAAAATGCAACCCATCCTCCGAATTGACAGTACGTTTTAATACTAAGTGTAATAACTTCATTTCCTGACTATCATACATAGTACATAATTGCACTTATGGGGCTGTTACATTTACCTCCCCATTTAATTCTCCTCGTTTTCTGTTAAGACACTCAGAATTTTAGGATGAAGTTTCAAAGCAGAGTTCGCTATACCCACGATTTAAATATGAGGATTTTTTTCTGTTTTATTAAATAATAGAGATTTTATGCAAAATTTGAAATATCCTGAGTTACTTTACAATTTATTGAAATATTTTAGTTTTGTTTTATAAAACTGTAATATCAATATAGCTATACGTTAAGTAGTAATTGTAATTAAGAAGCAATAAAATGTTTATCTTCAAAAACTAAGACGGTTAGGTGAGGTCGTGGTTTTCTATTCAGCTTTTCGGGTAAACTCAAATATTCACAATTTATTTGACAGTACGATTTAATTTTTAGTGTAAATAAGTATAATTCCTGACTTCCATACATAGTACATAATTGCACTTACGGGGCTGTTACATTTACCTCCCCATTTTTGGAGGACGGGCTGGAAAAATCAGATATTATATTCCCCATGAAGAATAGTCATGCACAGTCTCCGTGGTGTAGTGGTAAGACACTCGCCTGGCGTTCCGCGAGCGCTATGTCATGGGTTCGTATCCTGGCCGGGGAGGATTACTGGGCGCAATTCCTTAACTGTAGCCTCTGTTTAACGCAACAGTAAAATGTGTACTTGGATGAAAAAACGATTCTCCGCGGCGGGGATCGTATTCCAGGGACCTGCCCGAAACGCTACGCGTACTAGTGGCTGTACAAGAATGTAACAACTCTTGTATATATCTCAAAAAAAAAAAAAAAAAAGAAGAAGAGCTCAGTCGTAAAGAGCTCAATCCCCCAGGGTACTGTGCTTGCTCCAGTACTTTTTCTCATCCTCATATCGGACACAGATAAGGACACAACCTATTGTACTGTATCATCCTTTGCAGATGACACTAGGATTTTTATGAGAGTAGGTAACATAGAGGACACAGCAAACCTCCAATTAGATGTATATCAGGTTTTTCAATGGGCTACAGAAAATAATATGGCATTTAATGAAGATAAGTTCCAGCTCTTGCGCTATGGAAAAAAATTAAATATAAAAACGGAAACCACGTACAAAACGCAGTGAAATCATAACATAGAACAAAAACTCAATGTAAAGAATCTGGGTGTACTCATGTCGGAAGACCTTACCTTTAAAGAACACAATAAAGTAGCCGTCACAACTGCAAGAAAAATGACGGGTTGGATAACAAGAACCTTTCACACTAGAGATTCTATACCGATGATGATACTCTTCAAGACGCTAGTGCTCTCTAGAGTGGAGTACTGCTGCACAATGACAGCCTCTTTCAAAGCTGGAGAAATTGCTGACCTGGAGAGCGTGCAGAGGTCCTTTACTGCTAGAATCCACTCAGTAAAACATGTAAACTATTGAGACCGATTAAAATGCCTTAATCTGTATTCTCTTGAACGCAGGCGGGAGAGATACATAATAATTTACACATGGAAAATAGTAGAGGGGCTGGTCCCAAACCTGCACACAGAAATAACATCAGATGAGACCAGAAGACATGGCAGGATGTGCAGAATATCCCCGTTGAAGAGCAGAGGTGCAACAGGTACTCTGAGAGAGAACTATCAACATCAGAGGCCCGAGACTGTTCAACACGCTTCCACTACACATAAGGGACATAACTGGCCGACCCCTCACAGTGTTCAAGAGAGAACTATCAACATCAGAGGCCCGAGACTGTTCAACACGCTTCCACTACACATAAGGGACATAACTGGCCGACCCCTCACAGTGTTCAAGAGAGAACTGGATAAGCACCTCCAAAGAATACCTGATCAACCAGGATGTGATTCATACGTCAGGCTGCGAGCACCGGCGTCCAACAGCCTGGTTGACCAGTCCAGCAACGAGGAGGCCTGGTAGGGCAACCCGTCCTCTTAAAAATAACGTCACTTTTGGCTCGTGTGCGCGATATGGCCAAATTTGGACGTAATTTGAAATGAAATCGACTCACAAAAGTGACGTTCTGTTCCGTTTTCTATTTGAGTCGTCCGGCGTACGCGCAGAGGTTATGAGAGGACACTTTAAATTAACGTTTTTCATAACGTTTTGAAACTTTATGAGAATTTCCTGCCCACCTAACCTATCAGAGGACCCTTAACTTACTATTGTTGAAACAAAAAAATCCCAAATTTATTTTCATATTTTTTTTCATTTTCAAATTACGTCCAAATTCGGCCATACGGGCAAACGGCCAAATGCGACGTTCTTTTTAAGAGGACAGGTTGACCGGCGGGGCCACGGGGACGCTAAGCCCCGAAATCATCGCAAGGTAGCCGCAAGGTATCCCCATTCTGCTCTCATCTGACTATACTTCTCCCTAGTCTATCCCCATCTAACATACGGTATCTGTGCATGGGGTACAACCACTGCAAAGTACCTCAAGCCCATCATCAGTAAAGTAGGACGCTGAATATTCAATTTCCTGTCGAACAGAACACAAAGAGTAACAGTCAATCAAGTAAAATCGAGTCCAAGCTCAGTTAAAGGCTCTGTACCTCAAGGTACAGTCCTTGCACCACTGCTGCTCCTTATTCTCATATCAGATATAGACAAAAATACAAGTCACAGCTTCGTGTCATCCTTTGCAGATGATACAAAAATCAGTATGAAAATTACCTCTGCTGAAGACATTGATAAACTACAAACAGATATTAACAAAGTTTTCGATTGGGCAGCAGAAAATAACATGATATTTAACGGTGATAAATTCCAGGTGATCAGATACGACAAAAATGAGGACCTTAAAACAGAACACAGGGTACAAAACACAATCGAATCTGCCCATAGTAGGAAAACAGCATGTAAAGGATTTGGGAATAATGATGTCTGACGACCTAACGTTTAGGGAGCATAACCAAGCAAATATTGTGTCAGCCAGAAAAATGATAGGATGGATTACGAGAACTTTCAAATCCAGGGATCCCATCACAATAGTTGTACTCTTCAAGTCACTTGTGTTGTCCTGTCTTGAGTACTGCTCAGTACTCACTTCCCCCTTCAGAGCAGGAGAGATTGCTGAAATAGAGGGAATACAGAGAACATATACGGCACGCATAGTCGCAATAAAGCACCTAAATTATTGGGATCGTCTCAAAGCTCTCCAAATGTACTCACTAAAAAGGAGACGAGAGAGATACCAAATAATATACACGTGGAAGATACTGGAGGGCCAGGTCCCAAATCTACACAGTAAAATAACAACGTACTGGAGTGAACGATATGGAAGAAAATGCAAAATAGAACCAGTGAAGAGCAGAGGTGCCATAGGCACAATCAGAGAACACTGTATAAACATCAGAGGTCCACGGTTGTTCAACATCCTCGCAGCGACTATAAGAAATATTGCCGGACCAACCGAGCTGTGGTGGGCATGTGGATCTGCGGGGCCGCTCCAAGCAACAGCCTGGTGGACCAAGCTCTCACAAGTCGAGCCTGGCAGAACCCACATTAAGCAGAACCCCATCTGCTTAATGGGGTTCTGCTCCAAGAACCCCTTCAAGCAGGTATCAAACAGGTATCAAGCAGGTAATGACAGATCAAACGACGTTTAACTAAGGGATCAAAGTGAAACACACTCACAACAGTTTGGAAAATAATGGGAAGACAATGGTGAGAGAGAGAGAGAGAGATTGCCATGGGAGAGGGATAAGGGTCCAGTACACTGTGATACTGAAGGGTACACCAGAGGGAGGATAAGACAACTGAGCGGGGGGGGGAGAGGTAGGGAGAGGGGAGGAGAGAGAGGGAAGAGAGGAGGGAAGGGAGAGAGAGGGAGGGAAGGAGAGGGCAGGGAGAGAAGGAGGGATTAAGGAGAGGGCAGAGAGAGTGGGAGGGAGAGGGCAGGGAGAAAGAGAGGGTAGGGAGAGAGGAAGGGAAGGAGAGGGGAGGGAGAGAAGGAGGGAAGGAGAGGGTAGGGAGAGAGAGGGAGGGAAGGAGAGGGCAGGGAGAGAGGGAGAAAAGGAGAGGGAGGGAGAGAGAGGGAAGGAAGCAGAGGGCAGGGAGAGAGAGGGCAGGGAGAGAGGAAGGGAAGGAAGCAGAGGCAGGGAGAGAGAGGGAGGGAAGGAGAGGGCAGGGAGAGAGAGGGAGGGAAGCAGAGGGCAGGGAGAGAGAGGGAGGGAGGGATGGAGCAGGGAGGAAGAGTGAGCCAAGCCGGAGACGAGGGCTGTGTACACAGCATCAACACGCCGTCTCTCACCCCCACTCAACTTGTAGTTTCATCGCTCAGTTTCTCTTATTCTATACATCTAAGAAAGACCAAATGTGGGAGCACCAGTTACCTTGAGGGTGCTCCGAGGATCACTGCCACCGCCTCCTGCTTGACGGCCAGTTTAACCAGCAAATGACAGGGTGGATAATGAGAACCTCCAGAACAGGACTGCCGCACCAATTATGGCACTCTTCAAAGCTCTGGTGCTATCTCAAATGGAATATTGTTCGGTGCCCATCTGCCCTTTCAAGGCAAGGCGAGAGTGCCGAGCTGGCCAGTGTTACAGAAGAGTGTTCAACGCAAGCACACAGTCACAGAAGCATCTCAACTACCGAAGTGCCTTACGGGCTCACCATAGCCCGTGCTACTTGGAACTTCTTGTTCCAGGTAGCGATTCTTTAACAACAACAACATCAACTACCGAGACCAACTCAAAGCCCACAAGATTGTCCTTGCAGCGAAGACGAGAATTATCTTTCTTAATATACACTTGGAAGATACTGACCTCAGACAGGTTCCAAACCTATGCAGGGGAGCTGGTCGGCCGAGCGGACAGCACGCTGGGCTTGTGATCCTGGGTCCTTAGTCAGCTTTCACGGGCTGCTTCCTGGGGTGGAGGCCTGGTCGAGGACCGGGCCGCGGGGACACTAAAAATCCCCGAAATCATCTCAAGATAACCTCAAGATTACATCCTAGTGAAGATGTGGCAGAAAGTGCAGAATAAAGTGCAGCCGCCAGGGGGTGTTCTGGGAGGTGTTCGTCTCCAGAGATTAATCTGAAGTCACGTTTGCTTTATTATATGATCTAGAAGGTTGTTGCAGGCGATGAGTCACAATAACGTGGCTAAAGTATGTTGACCAGACCACACACTAGAAGGTGAAGGGACGACGACGTTTCGGTCCGTCCTGGACCATTCTCAAGTCGATTAAATTAGAAGGTTGTTCCTTGCATACAGCGGCTCACACGCCCACATATACAGGGACGACCCGTTTGGCCCGGCACTTCCTCTTATGTATATTGTGACCCATCCTCTAAGACTGGTCGGTAATCGACAGCCTCGCTTCTTGGGAGGACAGCGTTCGATCCCCCGACGACCCTTGCGGCTGAGCGCCCTTCCTCACATCCTGGCTCCTCAGCTATCATCACAGGCCTTTCAAATGACATAGTCCATACGGCCTAAACGCTTCCTCCGCATAATTACCTTCCTTACCCTACATAAATGACAAAACAAATGATCTTATTCATAAATGGTTTCCCATTGTCGGGGACAGGAAGCCTGTTAGGGTTATCCAGGTCACCGCTGACTATTGTCTGGCCTTCTGCAGCATGCAACCCACAACAGCTCACAAACTCCAGTGTACCTATTTGTACCTGCTTGATGGGGTTCTGGTGGTTGTTCTACTCCCCAAGCCCGGCCCGAGGCCAGGCTTGACTTGTGAGAGTTTGGTCCACCAGGCTGTTGTCCGTTCTTACCTTGCGTTACCTTGAGTTAGTTCCGTGGATCAAAGTCCCCGCGGTCCAATCTCTGACCAGGCCTCCTGGTTGGTGGTCTGGTCAACCAGGCTGTTGACGCGGCTGCTCGCACTCTGACGTATGAATCACAGCCTGGTTGATTGGGTGTTCTTTGGAGGCAGGTGTTTATCAGTAAGTAATTATAAAAAAAAAACAGAGCCATCAGGTGACAGAAAACTTGCCCAAACGTCTCGTCCCGGGACAAGAATTCTGGTCTAGTCAGATGTGAGCGGAATATAATATAAGTCACCTCTAAATATCCAGTAATATATATAAATTATTAAATTAATAAAATATATATAAATATATTAAAATATTTTGCTGCTGTCAATACTGTTTCTACAAACCCAACAATGCACACAAAATGTCATCTGTGCCCTTAAGGCGTACCAAATTAATGCAGCAAGCATAAAATGGGTTAGAACTCAACAATAAATTGCAGAAGGCCTATTGGTCTATAAGAGGCAGCTCTTATTGACATCCACCCAAACTCATTCATACAAATGTCTAACCTACGCTTGAAACAATCCATAAATATGTTACATTATTTAAGACTAGCATTATCCACTAAAGTGGGTAGAGCAGTATTTTGCGGTATGCCTAACGTCGGCGATTTACTTTAATTAGGCAAATGAGTTCATACAATGAGTAACACCGTTTAAATTGATGAACAGCCTCGTTTGGCATGAATTTACAGGAATTAGTTTCTCTGCTAGCAAAGACCTTAATATGTCACAGACTTTCTATATACTAGGAATATACATACCATTAAAACATAAACACTAGTCCAATATTTACTACCAGTTCAGCATCAACCGCAACTTGTAGCCTCAACTGTTAGATTTGAGATTCTTTCATACCTGATCAAAACTTTCAGCTATCCGACAAAGGTAAAGTATAAGAAGTATCTATATTACCTGTCTACGTTCCTCGAGATAGGTAATTTAGACTTACACGTGGACGTTTCGGTCCGTCCTGGACCATTCTCAAGTCGAGTGTGACTTGAGAATGGTCCAGGACGGACCGAAACGTCGTCGTCCCTTCACCTTCTAGTGTGTGGTCTGGTCAACATACTTTAGCCACGTTATTGTGACTCATCTCCAGCATACACGTGGATCACGTGGCCAACCATGAGAGGAGGGCTAGCCAGCACGCACAAATAAAACACTCCACCACTGACCATGAGAGCAAACATGCTCTCTTCTTGAATACTTTAGCACCGTCTGGGCACCATCAACACCCACAACACCTCGCCACTCCTACACCGTAAGGGGAGCGCGACTACACCACCACGATTTAGTGGTATATCTAACCGAATAAGTCTGGTTGGGAAAAGTGTAGCCGGCAGTTGGTGATGACATCAGAGCCATTCATTCGTGTATATTGTGATGACGGAACCTTGTATACAAGCTCCTGCTTCCTTGAAAACTGTATCTGAATCATACTATCCGCGTGTATATATATATTTAAATGTATATGTACATATATATATAAATCAGGCGATATGTCCAGGTAATTTTCATGGTACGGGTCAAGTATTTACTGAGGAACTTGGGAGTCAAAGTATGTATATTGGGAGGCAAGCGGAGATAGTCTATGAGAACACAAGAGGTGGAACAAGCAAGAGATCAGGCTACAGGCGAAGGTCAACGCGGACGTTGGCATCACTCACAACTCATCTGTGGGATGAGTGGCTCGCCCATTTACAAGTTTGTGATTATCTATAATTCATCATGCTGTTTGTTACGAGTCGTCGTCATCATCATCATGCCCCATCACACACACACTTCATCACTGTCGCCTCATTAAATCATGAGGCTTCTTAATGCAGAATAATTAACGCATCTCCCTTTATGTTACTGTGTTACATGACGCTACTTGGTACTGGAAGTTGTCAGGAATGTTACTTGATAGCAACATCCCTGTGCTAATGTGTATCTATTATTGATATCCTCACTTGAGACACGTCCAGGAGACGAACGGACGTGCTCCTCCCTCCTCCCACAACCGGCCAAAATATCCTTTCTTCCTAATTAGTCACTGCCTAATATGCTTCGTGATCCTGCCAGTTGTGGCCTTTGATACGCCCAGAAGAAGGAGAAAGGAACAAGATGACAAATTGCGTCTAAGAGCTTCGGTGGCAAATATGGGTAAACCTTGCGTCCAGTCGCTGGGGTCCAGTCGCTGGGGTCCCGAGGCGTCCCAAACATCGATCTCACTTAAACGGCACCAGACTAAACTGTCCGAACACAGCTGACACCTGGTAAAGTATGAAATATTACGAGTAGCGAGACTACACTTAATCATTAGATGGAATGAACCAGTCCGTCCTCCTAAGGTTCCCCAACGTCTAGAAATGGTCGTACTAAAGTGCCCTTATCCTAACCTACTAAAGATGACCCAAAACAGGACAGTATATCAATCTATTTGATATACTGTTTTGACAATTTGACAAAATTGTATGTCTATCATTTCCTAGTACGGCGGCGTTTGCTCTTAGGTAGAGTATACGTCAAAATGCGACGTTCTATTAGGACAGATTGTGCGCAATCCTGTGCGCAGTTCAGCAGCAGAAGCCACAAGAACACATGAGTGCACACTCCCTTGCCTTCGAGGAGGGGTTGAGCACACACATCATAAATATAAAGGGAAATATATGACAAAGATTAGACGTCGTATTACATAACGATACCAGAACAAACCGGTAACGAATACGCGTAGTGAAGAAGCCGGATATATATAAGTCACACTGAACCCAACACGGTTTTTATGGGCTATTCATGCCTGTGCCTCCTCTTGGGTGGCTTAATCTTCATCAATCAACACAGCTCCCTAACAAATCTGATCTAACCTAACCCAACCCCACCCTACCCAACCCAACCCTACCCTACCTAACCCAACCCAACCATACCCTACCTAACCCAACTGACCTTAATAAGCTTAGTCTAAGTTAAGACATTCTAACCTAATAAGATATACCAAAAGAAAGGGAACCATCTGGAGAAATCACAAAGCCATTACGACTTGGAAGGGATCAGGCTTTGGGATGGGACGAGGTAGGGAAAGAATGGTGCCCAACCACTGGATGGACGGTCGGGGATTGAACACCGATCTGCATGACGCCAGACCGTCGCTCTACCGTCCAGCCCAAAATATATACGGATTTAACCAAACGTCAAGTTTCCAAAACGTATAACCTATTTTAAATAGTTTTCGGACTGGAGAATAACGCCGTGTTCTGAAGAACAGTGTGTGTGTGTGTGTGTGTGTGTGTGTCTCGGAGCCGTGTCTTAAAGTGGCAGGTGTTGATACATAATGACAGGTGTTGATACATAATGGCAGCGGACACATGTTAGGGGGACACAGACCATTAGTTGATGTGATCCTAATCTCCGCGCCAACAATCAAGATTAATAGCCTAGCCGTTCTTACTGTGGCTTACCCCCTTACCAATACTCACCCAATACTAACGAAGGTTTAACGGACACTAACGAATATTTAACGGACACTAACGAATATTTAACGGACACTAACGAATGCTTAACGGACACTAACGAATGATTAACGAACACTAACGAATATTTAACGGACACTAACGAATATTTAACGGACACTAACGAATATTTAACGGACACTAACGAATGCTTAACGGACACTAACGAATGATTAACGAACACTAACGAATATTTAACGGACACTAACGAATATTTAACGGACACTAACGAATATTTAACGGACACTAACGAATGCTTAACGAACACTAACGAATATTTAACGGACACTAACGAATATTGAAAAGTGAATAGTACCAAATTCTACTATCAAATAGCTTAGATACTCCAACTTAGAAACTTAGAAATAAGATACTTAGAAATTAGATACTTAGAAAATTCTACTATCTAATGTCAATCTTTGTACTATAGTGTACATAGTTACAAAAACTACTATCTAACCAGGAGGATGGTGAAGGGTAGGGTAGGTGGTGAAGGGTAGGGAAGGTGGTGAAGGGTAGGGAAGGTGGTGAAGGGTAGGGAAGGTGGTGAAGGGTAGGGAAGGTGGTGAAGGGTAGGGAAGGTGGTGAAGGGTAGGGAAGGTGGTGAAGGGTAGGGTAGGTGGTGAAGGGTAGGGTAGGTGGTGAAGGGTAGGGAAAGTGGTGAAGGGTAGGGTAGGTGGTGAAGGGTAGGGAAGGTGGTGAAGGGTAGGGAAGGTGGTGAAGGGTAGGGAAGGTGGTGAAGGGTAGGGAAGGTGGTGAAGGGTAGGGAAGGTGGTGAAGGGCAGGGAAGGTGGTGAAGGGTAGGGAAGGTGGTGAAGGGTAGGGAAGGTGGTGAAGGGTAGGGAAGGTGGTGAAGGGTAGGGAAGGTGGTGAAGGGTAGGGAAGGTGGTGAAGGGTAGGGTAGGTGGTGAAGGGTAGGGAAGGTGGTGAAGGGTAGGGAAGGTGGTGAAGGGTAGGGAAGGTGGTGAAGGGTAGGGAAGGTGGTGAAGGGTAGGGAAGGTGGTGAAGGGTAGGGAAGGTGGTGAAGGGTAGGGAAGGTGGTGAAGGGTAGGGTAGGTGGTGAAGGGTAGGGAAGGTGGTGAAGGGTAGGGAAGGTGGTGATGGGCAGGGAAGGTGGTGATGGGCAGGAAGGTGGTGAAGGGTAGGGAAGGTGGTGAAGGGCAGGAAAGGTGGTGAAGGGCAGGGAAGGTGGTGAAGGGTAGGGAAGGTGGTGAAGGGCAGGGAAGGTGGTGAAGGGTAGGGAAGGTGGTGAAGGGTAGGGAAGGTGGTGAAGGGTAGGGAAGGTGGTGATGGGCAGGGAAGGTGGTGATGGGCAGGGAAGGTGGTGAAGGGTAGGGAAGGTGGTGAAGGGCAGGGAAGGTGGTGAAGGGCAGGGAAGGTGGTGAAGGGCAGGGAAGGTGGTGAAGGGTAGGGAAGGTGGTGAAGGGCAGGGAAGGTGGTGAAGGGTAGGGAAGGTGGTGAAGGGCAGGGAAGGTGGTGAAGGGTAGGGAAGGTGGTGAAGGGTAGGGAAGGTGGTGAAGGGTAGGGAAGGTGGTGAAGGGTAGGGAAGGTGGTGAAGGGTAGGGAAGGGGTGAAGGGTAGGGTAGGTGGTGAAGGGTAGGGAAGGTGGTGAAGGGTAGGGAAGGTGGTGAAGGGCAGGGAAGGTGGTGAAGGGTAGGGAAGGTGGTGAAGGGCAGGGAAGGTGGTGAAGGGTAGGGAAGGTGGTGAAGGGTAGGAAGGTGGTGAAGGGTAGGGAAGGTGGTGAAGGGTATGCAAGGTGGTGAAGGGTAGGGAAGGTGGTGAAGGGTAGGAAGGTGGTGAAGGGTAGGGAAGGTGGTGAAGGGTAGGGAAGGTGGTGAAGGGTATGCAAGGTGGTGAAGGGTAGGGAAGGTGGTGAAGGGTAGGGAAGGTGGTGAAGGGTAGGAAGGTGGTGATGGGTAGGGAAGGTGGTGAAGGGTATGCAAGGTGGTGAAGGGTAGGGAGGTGGTGAAGGGTAGGCAAGGTGGTGAAGGGTAGGGAAGGTNAATGTAGATATGATAGAGCCCAGTAGGCTCAGGAATCTGTACATCAGTTGATTGACAGTTGAGAGGTGGGACCAAAGAGCCAGAGCTCATCCCTCGCACGTACAATCAGATGAGTACACACTCATTCTGTTCCACATAAACACAGGCACACATAAACAGGATAACATCGTTGCCAGCATATGGGACGCTGGCAAATATAAGAACCTTGTTTAGTGAGCTAAATCTGGACTCTTCAGGACAATTCACACAACATTTGTTAGAACAATACTGGCATATGCAGAACTGGCATGGAATCCGCACCTTGCGAATCTGTACACTGGTACAATGTATCAGTCATGTTTACTGGTACAATGTATCAGTAATGTATACTGGTACAATGTATCATCGAGGAAGACAACCTCATCCATTATGAAGGATAAGGAGGTGATCAACACCAGTAATTCCATCTATCATCATACTATCATGCAAGAGGAGCCACACATCCATGTATCATACAATAATATCAGCAGAATCCTAGATGTTACTACTGCCCGGCTCAGACTCGGTTACAAGTATCTCTGGGAACTGGAATTACCTGCTGATGTAGACCTGACCAAATGTAAACTGTGTCAACTAAATTACTCTCACACCCGGCGTCAGCATATGATGGCGTGCGAAAATATACGCGAATTTAGAGACAAATCTAGAGCAACAATTCAAGAAATGTGAAATTATTTCTTTCGAGATGATGTACTACTAGAAATTTTATCCTAATATCCCCAGTTTACTAACTGTAGCTAGTAAATATGGATGATTGTAACCTTTCTTTCGCTGCCCACTGGGGTAATGAGACGTGTGTGTGTGCTTGATAGACAAAATTAACTATGAAACTGACTTACTCCATCTTTAAGATGCATATCCTATACAGTGAACTAGTGGTCGTTCTCGAAATCATTGCTACCACCCATTGAACTACGTAACTAGCGATATGCATCGCTAAAAGAATTTGGGGGTTCAAGTCCGTGAGCCCATTATGTGCCTCTTTACCGCCCACAGGATGCGGTAGGAGGTGAGTCCTCCTCACCTCGTACTCGATCTCATTTCAACTGGAAGCAAGTACCCTTGGAGAGGTGAGACGCCGACGACAGCCTACCAGCGGAGGTGGTGAAGCTGTCGCCTGAGTGACGGACGCCGTCTTGATGACCACTACCTGTGACATTGTGTTCCTCTAAAAGCCATCATAAATATGTGCAGTATAATATACCTCCTTGACGGATGGTAAGACGGTAATCCTCTGCTTGACAGTCTGTTCACTTGAGACAGTTAATGCCTAGCTGTGTCTGGGTATAAGTGACAGGATGAATAACCCAACGAGTTTCCATCCTGTTGGGTGTGTGTTCATGCTGTTATGGCGGTGTGTTCACTCACAGGATGAGTGACGCTGCCCAATACTGTCACTATGGCGGTGTGTCCACTCACAGGATGAGTGGCGCTGCCCAATACTGTCACTATGGCGGTGTGTCCACTCACAGGATGAGTGACGCTGCCCAATACTGTCACTATGGCGGTGTGTCCACTCACAGGATGAGTGGCGCTGCCCAATACTGTCACTATGGCGGTGTGTCCACTCACAGGATGAGTGACGCTGCCCAATACTGTCACTATGGCGGTGTGTTCACTCACAGGATGAGTGACGCTGCCCAATACTGTCACTATGGCGGTGTGTCCACTCACAGGATGAGTGGCGCTGCCCAATACTGTCACTATGGCGGTGTGTTCACTCACAGGATGAGTGACGCTGCCCAATACTGTCACTATGGTGGTGTGTCCACTCACAGGATGAGTGGCGCTGCCCAATACTGTCACTATGGCGGTGTGTTCACTCACAGGATGAGTGGCGCTGCCCAATACTGTCACTATGGCGGTGTGTCCACTCACAGGATGAGTGGCGCTGCCCAATACTGTCACTATGGTGGTGTGTCCACTCACAGGATGAGTGGCGCTGCCCAATACTGTCACTATGGCGGTGTGTTCACTCACAGGATGAGTGGCGCTGTCCAATACTGTCACTATGGCGTGTGTTCACTCACAGGATGAGTGGCGCTGCCCAATACTGTCACTATGGCGGTGTGTTCACTCACAGGATGAGTGCGCTGCCCAATACTGTCACTATGGCGGTGTGTTCACTCACAGGATGAGTGGCGCTGCCCAATACTGTCACTATGGCGGTGTGTTCACTCACAGGATGAGTGACGCTGCCCAATACTGTCACTATGGCGGTGTGTCCACTCACAGGATGAGTGGTGCTGCCCAATACTGTCACTATGGCGGTGTGTTCACTCACAGGATGAGTGACGCTGCCCAATACTGTCACTATGGCGGTGTGTTCACTCACAGGATGAGTGACGCTGCCCAATACTGTCACTATGGCGGTGTGTTCACTCACAGGATGAGTGGCGCTGTCCAATACTGTCACTATGGCGGTGTGTTCACTCACAGGATGAGTGGCGCTGCCCAATACTGTCACTATGGCGGTGTGTTCACTCACAGGATGAGTGGCGCTGCCCAATACTGTCACTATGGTGTTGTGTTCACTCACAGGATGAGTGACGCTGCCCAATACTGTCACTATGGCGGTGTGTCCACTCACAGGATGAGTGACGCTGCCCAATACTGTCACTATGGCGGTGTGGTCACCACAGGATGAGTGGCGCTGCCCAATACTGTCACTATGGCGGTGTGTTCACCCACAGGATGAGTGGCGCTGCCCAATACTGTCACTATGGCGGTGTGTTCACTCACAGGATGAGTGACGCTGCCCAATACTGTCACTATGGCGGTGTGTTCACTCACAGGATGAGTGACGCTGCCCAATACTGTCACTATGGCGGTGTGTTCACTCACAGGATGAGTGACGCTGCCCAATACTGTCACTATGGCGGTGTGTTCACTCACAGGATGAGTGACGCTGCCCAATACTGTCGCTATGGCGGTGTGTTCACTCACAGGAGTGAACACACAGGATGAGTGACGCTGCCCAATACTGTCACTATGGCGGTGTGTTCACTCACAGGATGAGTGGTGCTGCCCAATACTGTCACTATGGCGGTGTGTTCACTCACAGGATGAGTGAATCTGCTCAATAAACGCCTGCTATCATAACATCGTGTCAGCAAGGTGGACAGCCCGCCTGCTATCATAACATCGTGTCAGCAAGGTGGACAGCCCGCCTGCTATCATAACATCGTGTAAGCAAGGTGGACAGCCCGCCTGCTATCATAACATCGTGTAAGCAAGGTGGACAGCCCGCCTGCTATCATAACATCGTGTAAGCAAGGCGGACAGCCCGCCTGCTATCATAACATCGTGTAAGCAAGGTGGACAGCCCGCCTGCTATCATAATATCGTGTAAGCAAGGCGGACAGCCCGCCTGCTATCATAACATCGTGTAAGCAAGGTGGACAGCCCGCCTGCTATCATAACATCGTGTAAGCAAGGTGGACAGCCCGCCTGCTATCATAACATCGTGTAAGTAAGGTGGACAGCCCGCCTGCTATCATAACTCGCACAATATTCTGCATTTCTACAAAATTCCTTCACTCTCGTCTCTTCACTCGACCCCAAAAAATATTAAATATCAAGGCGTCAGTCACACTACGCATCATTCAGGTCCAGAGCCTCCTTCCCCCAGGTGAGCACACCTGCCCGCCCTCCACCACACCTGCTACCACCACATCTGCCACCTCAACCACACCTGCC
>WNGS01000690.1:1635362-1660512 GCA_020271785.1 Procambarus virginalis | reverse complement strand
GGTCAACATACTTTAGCCACGTTATTGTGACTCATCGCCTGCATTTGAAAATACATTGTGGTCATATGGTGACCAGTACACTTATTACTGTATTTTACCAAAAGTTTATGGATGTCTTGCGATATTTGAGTGTATGTCGATGTAAAAGTCAATCAGTGACATCTTGATCACTATCTGATTGTAGTGTTGTCTTTTAATCAGTGGAGGTGATTAAGGGAGTGAACAACTACTTGCAGGAGGCAGGGTGGGGGGGCGGGGGCGGACTAACTGGTCTTGGCCCCCTAGGCTAAAACAGTAAATGGGTCCCCGCCCTCTGGTCAATGAAGCTGTTTAAGACCACACACACTAGAAGGTGAAGGGACGACGACGTTTCGCTCCGTCCTGGACCATTCTCACAATCGACTTGAGAATGGTCCAGGACGGACCGAAACGTCGTCGTCCCTTCACCTTCTAGTGTGTGGTCTGGTCAACATGTATTTTCAATCACAACATAATTACGGCTATGACCGTAAACGATCACGACTCTCAAATGTCTTGGTAATACCAACATTATGAACAAATACACATGTGACGTAGCGTGTGTCTCGATGGACTCCTGAGATAACACGCTATTTCTGGCCCCAGCACATCAGGCAGCCTCCATCCCACCCTTCATCCAGGTAAACACACACCCCATGTTCACCATCATACGTCAGGCTGCGAGCAGTCTCGTCCAACAGCCTGGTTGACTAGTCCAGTAATCAAGAGGCCTGGTCGGGGACCGGGCCGCGGAGACGTTGGGCCCCGAAATCATCACAGGGTAAGGTAACCATCGCTAGATGTACTTAACGATGCCTACATTACCTGGATAATATTGAGCGCTTTCCTTCGCCATCACAGGTCATCTGATCTTGTGTTTTATAAATGGTTTTAAAAGTTCACTGTGTAGTTACATTCTGCATCAATAAATATCAGCTCAAATTTATTTTCAAAGTTAAGGTTAGCATATATTTAACGGCACTGTTTTCCTGCTGGTCATAAAATTGCCATGCAATACATTTGTTAAACATTTATCATGATGCTTTTCTAGTTTTTACTACTGACCGTAATACTTTAACTAAATGCGAAAATTAACAGTTTAATGATTAATTACAATTTATATGATGAATTTGGTCACTCATGACTCCATTATGCTCTACACATTTATTTCTGCCATAAATGAAAGCCAATGTGCGCTGACAAATTATATGTAACTTAGGACGTTTAGTTAATAACGCATCTTGTAATTAACACCGAGCACAAAGACTGAATACAGCAATGACACCAACCACAAGACTAAATACAGCAATGACACCAACCACGAGACTAAATACAGCAATGACACCAACCAGACGGTTTTGAATTTACAGACGGTTTTGGCCTCCACCACCTTCTCACTTAACTTGTTCCAACCGTCTACCACTCTGTTTACAAAAGTGAATTTTCTTATATGTCTCCGGCAGCTTTGTCTAGTTAGTTTAAATCTATGACCTCTTGTTCTTGAAGTTCCAGGTCTCGGGAATTCTTCCCTATCAATTTTATCGATTCCTGTTATTATTTTGTATGTAGTGATCATATCACCTCTTTTTCTTCTATCTTCTAGTTTTTGCATATTTAATGCCACTAACCTCTCCTCTTAGTTCTTGTCCTTCAGTTCTGGGAGCCACTTAGTGGCATGTGTACGTGTGTGTGCACTCACCTAATTGTGCTTGCGGGGGTTGAGCTCTAGCTCTTTGGTCCCGCCTCTCAACTGTCAATCAACTGGTGTACAGATTCCTGAGCCTACTGGGCTCTATCATATCTACACTTGAAACTGTGTATGGAGTCAGCCTCCACTACATCACTGCCTAATGCATTCCATTTGTCAACTACTCTGTATCCATCCATTCCGACTGCCAACCACCACAAATAGTAAACACACCACCACCATTGCCTAGGTACAGTCGTTTTTTTAATTTTAAATCGTGAATACATAAAAAATTGTGTGACCTAAATTAATTTAAGACATCCAGCATGTGAATATACACAAACACAAGTATGATATGAATGCATTAATTTTTTTTAAATTTGCCCTGAGGGGCGAGGTTATTGGGCAGCGTCACTCATCCTGTGAGTGGACACACCGCCATAGTGACAGTATTGGGCAGCGCCACTCATCCTGTGAGTGGACACACCGCCATAGTGACAGTATTGGGCAGCGCCACTCATCCTGTGAGTGGACACACCGCCATAGTGACAGTATTGGGCAGCGCCACTCATCCTGTGAGTGAACACACCGCCATAGTGACAGTATTGGGCAGCGTCACTCATCCTGTGAGTGGACACACCGCCATAGTGACAGTGTTGGGCAGCGTCACTCATCCTGTGAGTGGACACACCGCCATAGTGACAGTATTGGGCAGCGCCACTCAGCCACTCATTTCCCGAAACGCATTGCGTAATAGTGGCTTTAGGCATTGTATGTATGTATGTATGTATGTATGTATGTATGTATGTATGTATGTATCCTGTGAGTGGACACACCGCCATAGTGACAGTATTGGGCAGCGCCACTCATCCTGTGAGTGGACACACCGCCATAGTGACAGTATTGGGCAGCGCCACTCATCCTGTGAGTGAACACACCGCCATAGTGACAGTATTGGGCAGCGCCACTCATCCTGTGAGTGGACACACCGCCATAGTGACAGTATTGGGCAGCGCCACTCATCCTGTGAGTGGACACACTGCCATAGTGACAGTATTGGGCAGCGCCACTCATCCTGTGAGTGGACACACCGCCATAGTGACAGTATTGGGCAGCGCCACTCATCCTGTGAGTGGACACACCGCCATAGTGACAGTATTGGGCAGCGTCACTCATCCTGTGAGTGAACACACCGCCATAGTGACAGTATTGGGCAGCGTCACTCATCCTGTGAGTGGACACACCGCCATAGTGACAGTATTGGGCAGCACCACTCATCCTGTGAGTGGACACACCGCCATAGTGACAGTATTGGGCAGCGCCACTCATCCTGTGAGTGAACACACCGCCATAGTGACAGTATTGGGCAGCGTCACTCATCCTGTGAGTGGACACACCGCCATAGTGACAGTATTGGGCAGCGCCACTCAGCCACTCATTGCCCGAAACGCATTGCGTAATAGTGGCTTTAGGCATTGTATGTATGTATGTATGTATGTATGTATGTATGTATGTATGTATGTATGTATCCTGTGAGTGGACACACCGCCATAGCAGCATGTACAACACTCCCCAATAGGAAGAAAACCCACTGGGTTGTTCATCCTGTTGTTCATGAATGCATTCTTAAGCACTGGGAAGTATATATGAAAGTGCTTGGTTATTGTTCAAGCTCCAAACTATATTATTATACTCTAAAATAAATACATTTTATTATAAATGTCTGAAGTTCAGTTTTATAATAATAATAAGATAATCATACTAATAAGATAATTATAATTATTATTATTCTGCAAAAATAAGAATAAGAATTATTATTCAATAATTATTATTTAATAATTATTATACAGTAATAATAATTATTATTCTATAATAATTATTCAGTAATAAGTATTATTATTCAGTAATAAGAATTATTATTCAGTAATAAGAATTATTATTCAGTAATAAGAATTATTATTCAGTAATAAGAATTATTATTCAGTAATAAGAATAATTATTCAGTAATAAGAATTATTATTCAGTAATGAGAATTATTATTCAGTAATAAGAATTATTATTCAGTAATAAGAATTATTATTCAGTAATAAGAATTATTATTCAGTAATAAGTTTTATTATTCAGTACAGTAATAAGAATTATTTAACATTATTATATAATAATTATTATTCTATAAAAAGAATGATTATTCTATAATAAGAATGATTATTCTATAATAATTATTATTAAGCCATAAGAATGATTATTCAGCCATAAGAATGATTATTCAGCCATAAGAATTGATTATTCAGCCATAAGAATTATTATTCAGCCATAAGAATTATTATTCAGCCATAAGAATTATTATTCAGCCATAAGAATTATTATTCAGCCATAAGAATTATTATTCAGCAATAAGAATTATTATTCAGCCATATGAATTATAATTCAGCCATATAAATTATAATTCAGCCATATGAATTATTATTCAGCCATAAGAATTACTATTCAGTAATAATTAATCAGTAATAAGAATCATTATTCTGTATTAATAAGAATCAGTATTCTGTATTAATAAGAATCAGTATTCTGTATTAATAAGAATCATTATTCTGTATTAATAAGAATCATTATTCTGTATTAATAAGAATCATTATTCTGTATTAATAAGAATCATTATTCTGTATTAATAAGAATCATTATTCTGTATTAATAAGAATCATTATTCTGTATTAATAAGAATCATTATTCTGTATTAATAAGAATCATTATTCTGTATTAATAAGAATCATTATTCTGTATTAATAAGAATCATTATTCTGTATTAATAAGAATCATTATTCTGTATTAATAAGAATCATTATTCTGTATTAATAAGAATCATTATTCTGTATTAATAAGAATCATTATTCTGTATTAATAAGAATCATTATTCTGTATTAATAAGAATCATTATTCTGTATTAATAAGAATCATTATTCTGTATTAATAAGAATCATTATTCTGTATTAATAAGAATCATTATTCTGTATTAATAAGAATCATTATTCTGTATTAATAAGAATCATTATTCTGTATTAATAATCATTATTCTGTATTAATAAGAATCATTATTCTGTATTAATAAGAATCATTATTCTGTATTAATAAGAATCATTATTCTGTATTAATAAGAATCATTATTCTGTAATAATAAGAATCATTATTCTGTATTAATAAGAATCATTATTCTGTAATAATAAGAATCATTATTCTGTATTAATAAGAATCATTATTCTGTAATAATAAGAATCATTATTCTGTATTAATAAGAATCATTATTCTGTAATAATAAGAATCATTATTCTGTAATAATAAGAATCATTATTCTGTAATAATAAGAATCATTATTCTGTAATAATAAGAATCATTATTCTGTAATAATAAGAATTATTATTCTGTAATAATAAGAATTATTATTCTGTAATAATAAGACTTATTCTGTAATAAGAATTGTTATTCTGTAATAAGAATGATTTTTCTGTAATATTTTTTCTAATAATTTTTATTCTAAAATAAGAATTATTGTTCTATGATAAGAATTATTATTCTGTAGTAAGAATACTAAATTATATTCTGTAATAAGAATAAGAGGCAGGTTAACAAGTAAGACTTTACATTATACCTCCAGAAGCAAATCAATTAAATAAGAACACATTTCTACGTTCTTCATAGTACAGAGCTACATGTCAAATCAATATATTCTTAAATTCCATATTACGTTGCTTTCAATAAATCTTAACACTATTTTTTTTTCTTTCACCAACAGGTAATTTATTTATTGAAAAACACACCCCTTTTTAGTACAAATACACGCAATACATGATACACACATTTCAACATAACCACTGGATGGAACGACTGGGAACCACTGTACACCCAGTAAGTAACTGGAGACGTAGAGAAACCCCTTGTAGGTGTGGGTTCACGAGGAGACTGTGTCGCTATATAACTCAACACATTCCAATCTCTGGCCAGAGATGTACAAAAAAATCATAAAAAAAACTACGCTACAAAAGCCGAGGAAAATGTACAATTGTGCCGAACCGAGATGAATTCGCTAGCTTGACGTACATCATTTTAATAAAAGCACATGGAAATTGCACATCGTTGACCACTTGGAATACAGCACAATGCCACATTAAACAATTGCTTACCATTAACGAAAATATTAAATGTTTAATGGACACAAAGTTTTTGTTAACGATCCTTGCAACTTATAAATTAGGTTCGACATCAAAAACAAACACAATGATCTAATCAAATAATAACTTACATTCTCCGGCTTCACCTGTTGCAATATTATCACTAAGCTGGCGCAAAACCTTAGCGTTTCCGAGAATTCTGAACATACCGTTACAAAGAAGGTACAACACTGCTGACGTTATTTGATGTGTCAATACAAAGCTTGTTGGAGAATTCCGACAAACTGCTGAACGGAAATGACAATGTTATTTAATCGTGGCGGTCCGGGTAATTCCTTAGTTGGTGGTCCAGGTAAATTCCTTAGTTACTTATACGATAAACAGACAACAGGAACTTCGAATTATAGACAAACGCATTTTTTATTTAATCGTCACAGCCCAAGATATAAAAAAAAAAATCAACTCTAAACCCGGTTAAAAGTAAACCTTTGGTAGGCCGTATTAATTAAATTATGTACAGTGTTAACAAAAATCACCACTATTGATTCTTAACAAACTCTTAATATAAATCAATATATGAAATAACCTGAACAGCGTCAGTTGTGAATGTCGGACAAATCAACGGCAAACACGACTGAACCACTGACACTGGCCACAAAGAATATCATATTCAACAACTTCCCTATAAATATTTACATAATCAAAGAGTTAACAGTAGGAAATTTTATTACAAGTCGGATTTGGTCTAGGTCGAAACATTTTGTAAAGTACTAGTCCGTTGACGAGATCTATTGCGTAGCGACTGTCTACCTCTTAGTTCCGGGGATCATCGTCCCCACGATTCGGTCCCTGGCCAGGGGCCAGATTCACGAAAGCACTTACGCAAGCACTTACGAACGTGTACATCTTTCCTCAATCTTTGACGGCTTTGGTTACATTTATTAAACAGTTTACAAGCATGAAAACTTGTCAATCAACTGTTATTGTTATAAACAGCCTCCTGATGCTTCGGAGTTCATTAACTGTTTAATAATTGGAAACAAAGCCGGCAAAGATTGAGAAAAAATGTACAGGTTCGTAAGTGCTTTCGTGAATCTGGCCCCAGGTCTCCTGGTTAGGGGGGTCTAGTAAACCAGGCTGTTGGACGCTGCTGATCGCAGCCTGACGTACGAATCACAACCTAGCTGTTCAGGTATCTTTTTGACTGTTATAATAACTTCAATATAATTTCCGAATGAAGCCAGGTTTATCCACATAGCCACGAGCAGCAAAAAGACTTAAGATTCAATAACTTTGTCTTGATATATGGGGGTGCATAAAAAAAGTTAATACATTAATAATGTTGCCTACTCGCCAAATAGAACAATACAGCAAAAACAGGTTTTCACGTCAAATGGTGGAGCAAGCAATGAGGCAATCCCCCCCACTCACAAGACGGGATGTGAAAGTATTGCCAGAGACGCGGTACACCTGATTTATACACTTCCACTACCGACAGCTGTCGCAGGTTCTCAGAACACAAGACACACAGATTTAAACAACATAAATTATACAAACCAGTACAATTCTGGCAAGAATGCATTTCGGCGGTTGCAGCGAAGCATTTGAACCCCCATAAGCATCGAATCCCATGAATCACCAACCAGATTTAACGAGAAAAATGAGAGCAAACAGCTGACATACCTCTGGTCTCCTGGACAAGTCGACGCCATCATTCTCTATGTAGTCCGGGGTTTCCTTCTTACTACTGGTGAAGTTGAACACCAGCGTTGTTGCGTCGTGCTGGTTCCAACGGTCCCGGTGACTCGCCGTTTTGGTGGTGATTGGGGTACTCCCCGGACTGTTACCTCCTATGTTTGCGAGAGGTGGTTTGTTGGTAGTGTTGAAGGCCTCCACCAAGCTTCCCTTGTTGGGGCTCCTCACCAGGTCGACAGGGGACGGAGTGGGTTTGATGGGTTCACTTTTGACAGGAGTCACCACTTCTGGTTTTGATTCGACTTTCTTTGGGCTCGGCTTCTGAGGTTCCACTTTAGGAGGGGGTTTGTAAAGTTCCACCTTAGGGGCAGATTTGTTGGGTTCAACTTTGGTTTGTTTTGGGGATTCCACGTTTGTTGGGGAGGGTAATTTTGTTTGAGGGGGCTCTACTGGCGAAGTCTGTGGTCGGGACTCTGCGTTCTTAAGGTTCTTCCGGTGAACGAGCTCACTCTCTTGTGCCCTCTCACCTTTACTACTGAAGGGCGTGTGGGCGGGCACTCTGTGGGAAGCCACGGGGGAGGCCGGCAGGGGCGTGGGCGTCGGGGAAGACAGTTTTGGTGCCGCTAACTGGGCACTAGGGGTGTTGGCAGGTCGATTTGTAAAATTAAATTCCTGAGATTGACTCTCTTTTCTAATATTGGAGACGGCAATGTTGGATACCCTCCTCACCCCTTCCTCTACCTCAAACGCACTGAGACTTTCGCCTTGTGCCTGCCTGGGTCCAGGGTCACCATTCACCATGGGTGCTGTTACAGACGCACTCACGGGGGTCAACCCAGGCCGCGCCCTTACTGTACTTAATATTTCCTGACCAGAATGTGTAGAAGCGGTTGCATCGCCGTTTAGGGCTGTTGCACGCACACTAAGGGTGGTCCTTGGTGACGGCCGCGTCACCTGAGCCACTTTCTTAAGGGACGACTTGGCTTCCTCAATAGTGATGGAGTGTGTGGAGGATGGAGGAGACGCTATACGCGCAGGCATTACTATAGGCTTCACTTTAAGGGCAGGTTTGGACACTATTGCAACACCATTGGCCTTTGATGACTGAGCTGCTTTGTGCGCGGCCACACGAGCAGCTGTGCCCCGCAGGGGTCTGTTACCCGGTGCTTCGAATAACCTCTTAACCTGGCGAACTGTGTCAGGGGCTGGCATGTCCTCCTCCTCCACTAGGCTGGAGGACGACAGCCTGCGAGTGAGTGGGGGCGGCTCACCAGCGTCCACTGTCTGGCCAGCACCATTTACAGCCTTCTGCTCCATGGCCGCAGGTTTGCTGGTCTCTATGATGATGACGTCATCCTTGCCCAGTGCACACAGACTAGATTGGAGGCGACTTGTAGCCGACCGGCTCTTCGGAAGGCCCGGGGTTCTGATTCTAGCAGAATCTTCGGTTAACCTACAGCTCAGAGAGTCCACAGATCGCGCCCTTCGCATCACCTCACGGCGGTGACTGACGGCAGTGACAGGGGCGGCGCGGGGCTTGGCATCACTGATACTCCTTTCCTGCCACGTTTCCCGGGGCTCAGTGTCCAACAAGTCCTCCAGGGAGCTGAACCTCCTTAGCGACGGCCGGGACCTACTCTCCCTCATGGCTAGGCTCATGTACCGGTTTTTTAATTTGGACACGATGCCCGGTCCATACCGAAGTTCCTCATCTTCTTGAGCGTAGGAGTCACTGACGGTGGAGTACGTAGGTGAGGTGACCCTCGGCCCCTCGTCATATAAACCCTTATGATGCATGCTGCTTACGCTAACACTCGCTATTTCACCGGTTATAACATATTTATGGTTTTGACTTCCATCGTCACCGCCACTGACAGTCGCACAACCACCATCCAAACGTGAACTGACCGCCGAGTTGTTCGCATGAGACGGCGGGTGGGGGTGGGAGGGTAGAGGGCCACTCAGCGAGCGTGCGGCCGCCGGGTGGTGGGGGCCACTGAGCGAGCATGACGCCGCCGGGTGGTGGGGGCCACTGAGCGAGGATAGCGGCCCAGACTGGCTAGGGCCACTGAGCGAGCATGGCGACACAGGCTGGCCAGGGCCACTGAGCGAGGATGACGGTGCAGGCTGCCCTGGGCCACTCATCAAGCCTCGTCCACGACCCGCCATCGGTGGTGCAGGAGCCGCCAGTCCAAATCCCCCGTGAATTCTGGCGTTTGCCCTCTTGCGTAGAATTAATTCTCGCTTCCAAGACGGGAGCTCGTCTAATGGGGCTTCCTGCCCGCTGATATAACCCTGCATCGTGGTCATGATGATACTGTCAGCTCCTTATCGGTCAAAACATCCGTCAAGTTGGAGATACCACACTTCCTGAGATAAAAGTCTTCAACCACACACACGTCGCCACTCCACCAGTCCCGTTTCCGGCACGAGACTAGACCTGGACACTATATACACACACACACACTCACACAACTCGCACCAAGACGTCAGTAATAGAGAGAATATGAAATAATTCCAGGTCCGGGAGGTGGCAGAGAGGCGTCCGCCGCCACCGCTCTATCTCCACTGTTGTTGATAAGCCAGTAACAGGGAGGCGTGCGCGCTCCCATATCTCCATTTTCCCTTCTTAATTGCTCTCCTCGTGGCGAATGGCCACCGCTGGTTATATCACATTGACATAATCCAAAATCCCTCTGTTAAATATTTCCCCTTTGCTAATGAGGTGAAGGGCAGGATGGTATGTCTACATTTTAAGATTTATTGATTGTGCGTGTGGCGGTTGCTGGAGTCTGGCGGCGGCGGCGGCGGCGGTGGTGGTGGTGGTGGCAAGCCTTTCCTGCTACTCACACCTAACTCCTCTAACTGTACACATCTGCTATGCTCCCTCTGCACACCTGACACCTCTCCCTTGCTCACAATGCACTCCTCATGCTTCCTCGACACATCTGTTACCTCCAACTTGTCTATTCTGTACTCTTGAGACCCCTTTAACTGTTGGTATCTCTCATATTTCCTGTATACAATTTTCTCTCTCTCTCTCTCTCTGCACACCTGATGTTTCTCTCACGCTCCATCTATACACCTGACACCCTTGATTGTACCTCATTGATTGTAACTCATACATCCGATGTACATCTGACATCTCTCATACAACACACTTGAAGCCTTTTAATTTTGTGCACATCTCCCTGACTCCTTTTCTTATGCTCTATATATATATATACCTTTTCTTATGCTCTATATATATATATACCTGTCCCCTCTCACATACTCTCCCATACATGTCTCCCGTGATTCATTTACACACATTTGACATCTGTCCCCTGTTTACAAACTGGAAGGCTTTTCACACACTTGACACCATAACTGTACAAGTCTCAAATATTTCTTCTCCACACTTGACACCTATAGATTATTATTATTAACATCTTTATTGACAAAATTAATTACAATTTTGCCTAATCTGAGGATTTTGATAGTCTTATTAAAGTGAGAATAATGCTGGTGTTCACTGTCACGCAGGACAGAGGGTCATACATAAGACAATAGGTCTAAACTGTAGGCTGAAGCACATATATATCATGGTTACAATCAATGTTTTAATGTATGGATATGTGAAAACACCTTTCTACTGTGCACTGCCACATACCTATAGAGGGCTCGTCACGCCCAACCACTTGGGCTAGACGGCAGAGCGACGGTTTCGGGTCATGCAGGTCGGCGTTCAATCCCCGACCGTCCACCAAGTGGTTGGGCACCATTCCTTCCATCCCCGTCCCATCCCAAATCCTTATCCTGACCCCCTTCCAAGTGCTATATAGTTGTACTGGCTGAGTGCTTTATCCTGATAACTACCTATCCCGGAGATGGAATTCGAGAATATCTTTAAGAGTAAGGTGCTCAAATACAGAGCTCACTAGGTTCGAGTGTGCTCTATCTGATGCTGCTTTTGAGATTCGAGCAAATTAAGAATCCAAATCATATGTGGGATTTTATCCCCCCCCCCCCAAGGAGGGTCGAGTTTGAAATGTACAGCCAGCTATTGTTGTTGGCAAATGCCGACTAGACAAATATTTCAAGGCTAAGGCAATATCATTCATTAGCAACTAGGAACACTTCTATGGATATAATTGTATGCAGGCAAAGGATGAGGATGTACTTATCCAGGGTAGGGATTGCAGTGTATAATTTTTGTCTTTCGTTTTTCGATTTTTTTGTGAGGGGTGTGGGGGGTTGTCAGAGTTTTATCTGCTGGAAGGCAGAGGCATGAGAATACATTTTGGGAGAGGAGGTACTGAGATATATGTGATGGCAGGGAAAAAGTTGTAGCTAGACACCATGCCGGGGAAAATGGATGAAAACCAAAAGTAACGTTTTAGGCTTTTAGACATGAATCTAAAAGACGATATATAAAACACATATATAAATCTAAAACACACACACACACACACACACACATTATACATATATATATATGGGAGTGTCAGTGGGAATGTTAGGAATAAAATTGATGCATTAAGAGCACTTGATTTGTTGGAGGGGAAATTCGTGAGTCTCAAATGTGAGCAGTGTTGTTCACGCGTCAGGATGCGACCCACAACTCTCAACTAATACCCAAAAGTACCTATTTCCTGCTGGGTGAACAGAAGCAGCGGGTGTTAGGAGACTTGCCCAGCTGCCTCGCCCAATCCATAAACAATATACCTGTATATTATTGTGAAATAAGATACATGGATGACTGTAGATAACAGGGTTCTATTGACTACATAACATTTGTTGGATATAAATTGTTTCACCTTGATATCAAAATTAGACAAAGGGGAAGAATAGCACTGTTAGCCAGAGAAAATTGTAAATATATTGCCAAAAAGGGCATCAAAACTGTTAGATATATGAAACAATTTGAATAAAATTCATTTAAAATAACGATTCTCTAACTAGAAGGCCTGGCAGAGACCGGCCGTTGTGAAGATGGTCTGCGAACCAACTCAAGGAGACAGAATATGAAAATACTGTGTAAGAGGCAATTATAATTGAGTACCAGCTTTTCCTGAATGCTGTTATGAGAGCTACGGTCATTCGTGAGGTAGTTTAGTTATTATGCACCCTATACCCATCCTGTGGGTGGAAGTGAACCCCATACCCATCCTATGGGTGGTAGTAGACCCCATACCCATCCTGTGGGTGGTAGTGGACCCCATACCCATCCTGTAGGTGGTAGTAGACCCCCATACCCATCCTGTGGGTGGTAGTGGACCCCCATACCCATCCTGTGGGTGGTAGTGAACCCCATACCCATCCTGTAGGTGGTAGTAGACCCCCATACCCATCCTGTGGGTGGTAGTGGACCCCACTCCCATCCTGTGGACGGTAATGGACCACACACCCATCATGTGTGTGGTAGTGGACCCCATGCCCATCCTGTGGGTGGAAGTGCACCCATACCCATTCTGTGGCCGGTAGTGGACCCCACTCCCATCCTGTGGGTAGTAGTGGACCCCATACCCATCCTGTGGGCGGTAGTGGACCCCACTCCCATCCTGTGGGTGGTAGTCGACCCCATACCCATCCTGTGGGGGGTAGTGGACCCCATACTCATCCTGTGGGTGGTGGTGGACCCCATACCCATCCTGTGGGCGGTAGTGGACCCCATACCCATCCTGTGAACAGTAGTGGATCCCATATCCATCCTGTGGGTGGTAATGGACCCCATACCCATCCTGTGGGCGGTAGTGGACCCCATATCCATCCTGTGGGTGGTAATGGACCCCATACCCATCCTGTGGGTGGTATTGGAAAAGGGATACAGAGGCTCAAATAATGGACTCAGGAACTGAACCCCAAAATTAATTTAACTAAGCGAGTTACAGTCTTGATAAGCTGGTTACACAATTCAATGTATATCAAGAATGAGTTGGAGAGCGACCACAAATGCAGTCTCTAAGCTAAGCAGCTTATATCTTCATAATTGTATTTGCTTATCGTGCACAACCCCCACCCACCCACCACCATACCATCCAGTAGGAGGTGGACAGCTTACAATCCCCCATATTTACTACCTAGAACTGCACTAGACAACCTTACTATATATACGGTGAGAGAGGAAGCACAGTTAACACAGCCCAAGATTAGCTTAGAGTGGTATACAGTTTCCTAGCTCAGATCAACGACTTTGAACTAGAAGCACAAGTGGTGCATCAAGACAGTGGGGGTAAGTGTCGTGTCCGGAGTGCTGAGGCCATACATATGCTCAGCCAGTGTGAAGGGCCGTACATGTGCACGGATAGAGTACGTTGTGGGGTAGGCAGTGTGGCTGAATGGTGCGGCCAAGTGTTGTGGCCACATTGAAGAGTTATTGAAATGGTCGGGACCAATACTGTAGTTGGAAAAGCATACGTCAGTGTATAAACAACGCGCGTCTAGCATTGTTTAACTCGACCTCCACACTATTTCCTCACAGTTTATGCTGACATGCTGTTAGAATATTGTACTCACCTAGTTGTACTCACCTAGTTGTGTTTGCGGGGGTTGAGCTCTGGCTCTTTGGTCCCGCCTCTCAACTGTCAATCAACTGGTGTACAGATTCCTGAGCCTATTAGGCTCTATCATATCTACATTTGAAACGGTGTATGAAGTCAGTCTCCACCAAATTACTACTTAATGCATTCCATTAGCAGTGCAAGAACTGCTAGCATATCAAAGCTGCCCCAAAAGTACAGTAACATCTTGCTAGTAATGACTTCAATAGATGTTTTAATACTGAAGTTGCCTGAAGGGAAATCGGTTCAGATGGAGTACATGTCATCTCTCTACAGGAAATTGAAATTGCAGAACACATCCACGGGAGCCGTGATGAGGGCTCGAACCTGTGCGCTGGGTATTCCCAGGCACACTCTAGTCAATAGAGTGTGCCACTCTAGTCAACAAAGTTTACGTGCCAGGTAAGTTACGGGCTCACCATAGCCCGTCCTACTTGCCCCGCTCCTGTGCCAGGTAAGTTACGGGCTCACCATAGCCCGTGCTACTTGGAACTTGTTCCGAGTACCTGAATCTATAACAACAACAACAACAAAGTTTAGCGGGAGGTGTTTTACCATATACAGAGTGCTGGACGCACAGCCTCATTATCCCTATACTTAAGTCAAACTCGAACCAATTTAGGCCTATATCTTTAACTTCCTGCATGTCCAAGGTCCGTGAGATGATTGTTCTCAGCGAGCTAATGGTGCAATTCAAAAGTCAACTCACTCTTAACTTGCATGACTTTCTCCCTGGAAGAAATACACAGACCTGCTTTGTAGAGTACTTCATCGGTCTGGAACAAAAGCCTCGCGTACCTTGATCTCCAAGCTGCTGTTTACACAGCTAATAGGAAACTCACCCGGGAATAACTAGTCCCCGTGACGCAGTGGTAAAACACTCGCCCCGCGTTTGAGGGATTTGGTCTGGGTTCGTATCCTGGCTGTGGAGGATTGATTAGGCAGCAATCCTTAACTGTAGGCTCTGTTCACCTAGCAGGGAATGGGTACCTGGTTGTTAAACGATTTGGCGGGTCATATTCCGGGGAAGTAATTATCAAAAGAAGGCACCAAGCCGGGTAGGCTATGTAGCACCATCAAATGTGCGGTATAATCAGAGGGCGCTAAATATCACCAAGGATGCCAATACGAGAACAGAAACGCATAAGGCGAACGATATCAAAAGTATCCAATTCACCAAGAATTCTATCGAGGGACAAGTGACCGTGGGGGACAGTCGGAAAGCAAGACACACGCTCGTCCCGGAAGTCAGGACATTCAACAAGGATATGCATGACCATAAGAGGGACTGTGCAATTTGGACAATAAGGAGTTACATTCTTGTACAGCCACTAGTACGCGTAGCGTTTCGGGCAGGTCCCTGGAATACGATCCCCGCCGCGAAGAATCGTTGTTACAACCAAGTACACATTTTACTGTTGAGTTAAATATAGACTACAGTTAAGGATTTGCGCTCAGTAAATCCTCCCCGGCCAGGATATGATATAGGCATAGGTTAGCTTAGGTTAGGTGTTTAGGTTCAGTTGGTGATTATTTGTATTTCTTGTACGTGGGTGAAGCATTTACAACGTTGTGGTTCAAACAAAATTCGTCAGTTAAGCCCTTGTTCCGGAAGTGTTCGAACGAAATCAGTTGCGAGTCGCGTGTAAACCGTTTTTTCATTCATCCCTCCCTTTCCACCCAAGAAGCAAATTAGAGATCAGCCCAAGCTTCGTCTTGAGGCAAAGCTCAACGCCTTAAGCCATATTGATGCTCTGTCCACAGAGCATTCTCTCTCTCAAATCATATACACTGATGGTTCCCTACACCGCACCACGGGTGCAGCTGGAAGTGCAGTTGTGCTGACAATGGGCGATGGCTTGTACTTTGAGTGGGGAGTCCGTATAAACAACTGGGCCTCTACCCTTCAGACTGAACTATTTGCCTTGCTCCTTGCACTGAAATGTGTACAAGTCTCCAAACTTGATACATTAATTGTAAGTGACTCCTTATCATCCTTAAATGCTCTCAACTCTTTAAGACGTAACTGTAACATGCTCGTGTCCGAAGCTAGACACAAATATAACAAAATTATTAAGGATGGTAACAGAGTCCATTTCATGTGGTCTCCATCCCATGTTGGCCTCCGAATGCATGATAGAGCTGATAAGTTAGCCAAAGAATCTGCCTTTAAAGGAGCCGTTGAGTGTAACCTTGGATTGTCAATGAGCAATCTGAGAGCAGCAGTACACCGAGAACTTCAACAAGATCTTGTAGATCTGAGGCAAAGTGAAATTGACACCAGTAATTCCATCTATCATCATACTATCATGCAAGAGGAGCCACACATATATGGATCATCCAATAAAATCAGCAGACTTCTAGATGTTACTACTGCTCGGCTTAGACTCGGTTACATGTATCTCTAGGAATTCTCATTATCTGCCGATGTAGACCTGACCAAATGTAAACTGTGTCAACAAAATTATTCGCACACCCTCCGTCACTATGTGATGGAGTGCGAAAAGATACGTGAATTTAGAGACAATTCTATAACCAATGTTCCAGCGATGTGTAAATATTTCATTCAAAATGATCTGCTACCAGATATTTTAGCCAAATATCCCCAGTTTGCTAACTGTAGGTAGTAACTAAGTGATTGTAACCTATCCACCGCTGCCCACTGGATGGGGGGCGGTGTGCAGGACAAACATATCAATTGTGACACTAGCTCTCCACATATGTCAGTGGCTTAATTTAGAACCTGTACTTGAGGTCGATCTCGAACCCATTGTTGATGTGACGACTTATATTGAATTTTGTAACTAGCTCACCAAGATTGTAACTTGCTTAGCTAAATGAATTGTGGGGTTCAGTCCCTGAGCCCATTATGTGCCTCTGTAACCCTTTCCACTACCGCCCACAAGATGGGTATGGGGTGCATAATAAATGAACTAAACAACAAAACGTGTCTGCTCAGCTCCTCATGCTTCATGCTTTTCATATTCGTGGCTGCTCAGCTTCTCATGCTTCATGATTCTCATATTCGTGGTTGCTCAGCTCCCCATGCTTCATGATTCTCATGTTCGTGGCTGCTCAGCTCCCGATACTTCACGATTCTCATATTCATGTCTGTTCAGCCTCCCATAAAAACAGTTTTCTGTGAGCGCCGCGACATGGATGTGTCGCCGAGTAAGCGCCCAGGCCCGCTCAGGGTTGCCAGATTGGGCTACAAGTAGCGAATTGGGCTACTTTTGAGAGCCCCGCGCTCCCAAATGTTTAATTTCGCTACTTGCTACTTTTTGGGTTAATTTAAAAGCAAGTTGTGCTAATTTGAGCTATTAATGTTAAGCAACTCAATGATTATTTATGGTCAGATGCAACACAAACAAGTACCCCGCGATAGCAGCCATAGACTGACAATTTAAATGCGAGCACAGCACGCAGTATATCCTTTCACGACCAAAGATCACATTCACTCCAAAAAAATCTTCCACTTAATTACGGGCTATTCATGCCTATGCCACCTCTTGGGTAGCTTAATCTTCATCAATCAATCACAAATAAGGAACAACGATTTCAAGTTCAACAAGCCACAACTTAGAACAGAAAACAGGAGATTTTTTTCACCCATGTGTGGCTTAACAATGCACAACTACCAAATCATCAACATTATCTTGGAGTCAGAATCCACCAATCACTGATAGTTGTACAACAAGTGGAAGCTGCAGTTATAAAAGCAAACCAAATCTTTGGAATTGTCAAACGAAATTTTGACGAAGGAAAAGGTAGTTATACAACTGTATAAATTTCTGGCGTGCTTCCACTTGGATTATTATATCCACGCATTGAGACCTCATCTTCAGCAAGACATATCTGCTTTGGAGAAAGTTCAACACGGGCGACTAAAATCTTTCCCGAACTAAGTCGACTTTCATACCGGGAACGGTTGAGGGCCACAGGGAGCAGACATGACACGGCTGCTTTCGGCAAAACATTTTAATTACTGAATAATTTGGAAGATATTGACCCAGAACACTTCTTCAAAAGGCTAGATGTAAGACGAACAAGGAGCATTAACGGTTTCGAGCTCAACAAGTCACACTGCTGGATGGAAAATATTTGTTTTCACCCATAGAATTATAACGTTGTTGAAACGCATACCCGCCGAAGCCGTAAATGCCAAAACATTGCTCGATAAAATCACCAGGGCAAATAGGGGACATTTGCCGTCGGCTTCCTATCCTCACTGAGAGATAGTGACTGGTAAATTCAGGTAAATCTTAGCTAATTAAATAATCCTGAAAAGTTTGCTTATTGAAGGCAGTGCTGTGTTAGCAGCATTATACTCTCTGAGCAAAGCAATGCACTGGTGCCCTCCAACCCAGATGATGGGCACTGGTTCCCATGTCTGTGGACCTATACTTACAACCACGTTCTCGTCTGTGGACCCTCCCTACTTTGGTACGGCTCTCAGTGTTCTTGGTAGAGTTAGGAGGGTGTTTGTCTGGTTAGGTGAGGTATTTGTTGACCAAACCACACACTAGAAAGTGAAGGGACGACGACGTTTCGGTCTATTCTGGACCATTCTCAAGTCGATTGTGAGAATGCACAATTGACTTGAGAATGGTCCAGGACGAACCGAAACGTCGTCGTCCCTTCACTTTCTAGTGTGTGGTTTGGTCAACATATTTCAGCCACGTTATTGAGACTCCTCGTCTGCAGGTGTTTGTTTGCTAGGTCAGTGTAGGTACACAACTGGTCGGGTTCTGGTTACACTCGGACACGAGACGATTCAGCTAAACTCATTATTTTCTGTTTTAAATCCGGATGTATTGTTATGCTAGGTTGTATTAGGTTATTATTAAGGTTAGGCTGCACTGAACTCGGTTGAATTAGATTGGTTTGATTTGGGTTACGTTAGGTTGGGTTGAGCTATGTTAGTCAGGTTTCACGTTTCAAAATTCCACTACGCCACGGAACAGGCTCTGTGGCGCAGTGGTAAAGCACGCGCCCGGCTCTTCACCAGCCCTTTGACCTGGGTTCGTATCCTGGCCGGGAAGGATTGACCGGGCGCCAATCCTTAACTGTTCACCCAGCAGTGAATAGGTTGTTAAACGATTTGGCGGGTCGTATTCCGGGGAAAAAATACCTGTCTGTTCAAAACGCTATATGCGTGATAGTGGCTTACAAGAATTTAAAAACTCTTTTTATATATAAATAAAAAAAAATAAAAAAAATCCGCCGACGAATCGTCTTGTGTGCGATGAGACTTAATTGTATCTGGCATAATTAAAATCTTAACTTAAATAATTCGTTTGTTAGACAATATATGATATTCAGATCTATAAATTACTTTAGAAATGCCTATAATATTGCATATAAATATTAATTTACACATTCCAGGCGCTATACGTTAGGAATTTCAAATGGCGTTCAAATAATTTTAGGCAGGGAGTCTCTGGGTCGGATGGTCGCTACGGGTCATCGACTGTGACCCGGTCAGTTGTCAGAAAGCAGCGGCGGCGTAAGCATGTCGCTCCCGTGTAGGTAAGGCTGATTTTTTTTTTCAAATACATCTGAGCAGTTGGGAGGTACGCATGAATATATAGTCGACCTCCACATACGATGCTTAATGCATTATACTTTTGCTCGTTATTATAACATTGAGTTTTGTAATGTCTCGAGTGTCATTGTTTTCCGTATTTTTTTTTCCGTCCGGGTTCTGTAGTATTCAAATGTTTGTATTCCACTAATGCTAAATAGTCCGTCCTCTCTCGGATATTGTGGAAGATTTTGAGGATCATGATTTGCCAACATTATATGGGTAGGATATTATGTAGAATACACTTCCCCATTGTTAAACTACCCCGTCGTCAGGTTAGGCTCGTTAACGCGGCGGTCGTCTCCCCCACATCCCAAGACGCATTTATTATCGACTTTCATGTACTGTGTATTAAAAATAGCTTTTATCGTGTATAAATTAATTTTATATTCTATAATTAATTAGGCGTATAGTAGGTTCTGTATTTAGGTTCTGTTGGCAATTATTTTCACTTGAAGTATGTGGAGGGAGAAGCATTTACAGTTGCCTGTCCTCAGGCCAGGCTCGCCTACGCCGCCGCCCGACCCAAAGCCGCATTCGTCAATTTTATCGCTGTGTACTCAGAATTATTCTCGCGTATAAGGTAATATTATTTCATCAAGTTAATAGTTAACAACTAAGTTTAGTGACAAGCGACAGGCCAATGTACAAATACTGCAATAGTTTAGTTTAGTTCATTTATTATGCACCCCATACCATCTTGTGGGTGGTAGTGGAAAGGGTTAGAGAGGCACATAATGGGCTCAGGGACTGAACCCACAATTCATTAAGCTAAGCAAGTTACAATCTTGATACACAGTTTACATTTGGTCAGGTCTACATCAGCAGATAATGAGAATTCCCAAAGATACTTGTAATCGAGTCTAAGCCGAGCAGTAGTAACATATAGAAGTCTGCTGATATTATTGGATGATCCATAGATGTGTGGCTCCTCTTGCATGATAGTATGATACTACAATAGATGAACTACTTCCCAACAGGAAGGAGCGGGGACACCCCTCCGGGAACTGAATTTACCTGAGGGCCACTAACACTAGTGCCCTCGATGAGGACAGTAAGCCGACGGCTTGTCAAAGGTCCCCCATTTGTTCTGATGATCTTTTCCAGCTTTATTTTAAAACCCAGCAGCGGTTTGGCGTTTACTGCTTCGGCGGGTAGGCGGTTCCACTGGTTTACAACCCTGTGGGTGAAAAAGCATTCTGGCTTGTTGAGTGTGAACCCGTTGCTCCTTGCTCATGTAACATCTGACCTTTTGAAGACATTGTCCTGATCGACATTCTCCAAATTGTTTAGTATTTTAAAGGTGTCTATGAAGCCTGCCCTGCCATGCCTGGTTTGTGGTGTTGTTAGCCCTGTGGCCCTCAACCGTTCCTGATACAACAGATGACTAAGGTCTGGTATGATTTTTGTCGCAAGACATAGCTCCATAGCTCTGGTGAGACATGGCTCCAGAGCAGCTGTGTCTGAAGATGTCTCCATGCCTGGATGCAGTAATTCATATGGGGGCGCACCAGCTACAGTCTAAGTAGACCTAGGCTTGCGGTTACACAACTGGTCGGGGTCCGGTTACACAACTGGTCGGGCTCCGGTTAAATAACTGGTCGGGCTCCGGTTACACAACTGGTCGGGCTCCGGTTAAATAACTGGTCGGGCTCCGGTTACACAACTGGTCGGGCTCCGGTTAAATAACTGGTCGGGCTCCGGTTAAATAACTGGTCGGGCTCCGGGTGTGTCACTTGGGCTATGGGTTGTGCATGGTCGGACTTCCGTTCGTGCATGGTTGTGATCCAGAGGTTGTTTGTTTGGTTCGTTCATGCTAGGCTTCTGGTTAGACAACTGGTCGGGCTCCGGTTACACAACTTGTCGGGTTCCAATTGCATTATTTCAGGGGTGTGACTTGTTGGGCTTTAGGTTGTGCATGGTTGTGCTCCGGTTCGTACATGGTTGTGCTCCGGTTTGTACATGGTTGTGCTCCAGTGGTTGTTTGTGTACTAGTGCTCCAGGTTTGTTCGCGAGGGCTCTTGTTCATATGTTTGCTAGAAATTCGAGTTTTTTTTATATAGTTCAATTGTTTGATATGGCTCCATAGTTGGTTTCTAGGGCAAGTGGAGGGTTTTAGGTAGCACTGAGAAGATTTTTGTTTGGTCGAGCTAGGAATGGAGTTTGTTGTGCTCTGGGACTGTTTAGCTTTGTGGGGTTGGATGAGATGTATACTTGCTAGGCTTACGGTTGCACAATTGGTCGGGGTCTGGTTACACAACTGGTCGAGCTTCGGTTACACAACTGGTCGGGCTCCGGTTAAATAACTGGTCGGGCTCCGGTTAAATAACTGGTCGGGCTCCGGTTAAATAACTGGTCGGGCTCCGGTTAAATAACTGGTCGGGCTCCGGTTAAATAACTGGTCGGGCTCCGGTTAAATAACTGGTCGGGCTCCGGGTGTGTCACTTAGGCTGTGGGTTATGCATGGTCAGGCTTCAGTTCGTGCATGGTTGTGCTTCAGCGGTTGTTTGTGTACTAGTGCTCCAGGTTTGTTTGCTAAGGCTCATGTTTATGTTTGCTAGAAATCCGGGTTTCTTTTTTTGTATATATTTCAATTGTTTGCTATGGGTCAATAGTTGGTGTCTAGGGCAAGTGGAGGATTTTAGGTAGGGCTAATGAGATTTTTGTTTGGTCGAGTTAGGAATGGAGTTTGGTTGTGCTCTGGGACTGTTTAGCTTTGTGGGGGTTGGATGAGATGTATACTTGCTAGGCATAAGGTTAGACAACTGGTCGGGGTCCGGTTACACAACTGGTCGAGCTTTGGTTACACAACTGGTCGGGCTCCGGTTACATAACTGGTCGGGCTCCGGGGGTGTCACCGGCTTCGGGTTGTGCATAGTCGGGCTTTGGTTCATGGATGGTTGTGATCCAGAGGTTGTTTGGTTCGTTCATGCTAGGCTTGCGGTTACACAACTGGTCGGGGTCCGGTTACACAACTGGTGGGGCTCCGGTTACACAACTGGTCGGGCTCCGGTTAAATAACTGGTCGGGCTCCGGTTAAATAACTGGTCGGGCTCCGGTTACACAACTGGTCGGGCTCCGGTTAAATAACTGGTCGGGCTCCGGTAAATAACTGGTCGGGCTCCGGGGGTGTTATTTGGGCTATGGGTTGTGCATGGTCGGGCTTCCGTTCGTGCATGGTTGTAATCCAGAGGTTGTTTGTTTGGTTCGTTCATGCAAGGCTTGCGGTTAGACAACTGGCCGGGCTCCGGTTACACAACTGGTCGGGCTCCGGTTACACAACTTGTCGGGTTCCAATTGCATTATTTCAGGGGTGTGACTTGTTGGGCTTTAGGTTGTGCATGGTTGTGCTCCGGTTCGAACATGGTTGTGCTCCGGTTCGTACATGGTTGTGCTCCAGTGGTTGTTTGTGTACTAGTGCTCCAGGTTTGTTTGCGAGGGCTCTTGTTCATATGTTTGCTAGAAATTCGAGTTTTTTTTATATAGTTCAATTGTTTGATATGGCTCCATAGTTGGTTTCTAGGGCAAGTGGAGGGTTTTAGGTAGCACTGAGAAGATTTTGTTTGGTCGAGCTAGGAATGGAGTTTGGTTGTGCTCTGGGACTGTTTAGCTTTGTGGGGGTTGGATGAGATGTATACTTGCTAGGCTTAAGGTTAGACAACTGGTCGGTCCGGTTACACAACTGGTCGAGCTTTGGTTACACAACTGGTCGGGCTCCGGTTACATAACTGGTCGGGCTCCGGGGGTGTCACCGGGCTTCGGGTTGTGCATAGTCGGGCTTTGTTCATGGATGGTTGTGATCCAGAGGTTGTTTGGTTCTAGGCTTAAGGTTAGACAACTGGTCGGGGTCCGGTTACACAACTGGTCGAGCTTTGGTTTACCAACTGTCGGGCTCTGGTTACATAACTGGTCGGGCTCCGGGGGTGTCACCGGGCTTCGGGTGTGCATAGTCGGGCTTTGGTTCGTGGATGGTTGTGATCCAGAGGTTGTTTGGTTCGTTCATGCTAGACTTGCGGTTACACACTGGTCGGGGTCTGGTTACACAACTGTGGGGCTCCTGTTACACAACTGGTCGGGCTCCGGTTAAATAACTGGTCGGCTCCGGTTAAATAACTGGTCGGGCTCCGGTTAAATAACTGGTCGGGCTCCGGTTAATAACTGGTCGGGCTCCGGTTACACAACTGGTCGGGCTCCGGTTAAATAACTGGTCGGGCTCCGGTTAAATAACTGGTCGGGCTCCGGGGGTGTTATTTGGGCTATGCGTTGTGCATGGTCGGGCTTCCGTTCGTGCATGGTTGTGATCCAGAGGTTGTTTGTTTGGTTCGTTCATGCTAGCTTGTGGTTAGACAACTGGTCGGGCTCCGGTTACACAACTGGTCGGGCTCCGGTTACACAACTGGTCGGGCTCCGGTTACACAACTTGTCGGGTTCCAATTACATTATTTCAGGGGTGTGACTTGTTGGGCTTTAGTTGTGCATGGTTGTGCTCCGGTTCGTACATGGTTGTGCTCCGGTTCGTACATGGTTGTGCTCCAGTGGTCGTTTGTGTACTAGTGCTCCAGGTTTGTTTGCGAGGGCTCTTGTTCATATGTTTGCTAGAAATTCGAGTTTTTTTATATAGTTCAATTGTTTGATATGGCTCCATAGTGGTTTCTAGGGCAAGTGGAGGGTTTTTGGTAGCACTGAGAAGATTTTTGTTTGGTCGAGCTAGGAATGGAGTTTGGTTGTGCTCTGGGACTGTTTAGCTTTGTGGGGTTGGATGAGATGTATACTTGCTAGGCTTACGGTTGCACAATTGGTCGGGGTCTGGTTACACAACTGGTCGAGCTTCGGTTACACAACTGGTCGGGCTCCGGTTAAATAACTGGTCGGGCTCCGGTTAAATAACTGGTCGGGCTCCGGTTAAATAACTGGTCGGGCTCCGGTTAATAACTGGTCGGGCTCCGGTTAAATAACTGGTCGGGCTCCGGGTGTGTCACTTAGGCTGTGGGTTGTGCATGGTCAGGCTTCGGTTCATGCATGGTTGTGCTTCAGCGGTTGTTTGTGTACTAGTGCTCCAGGTTTGTTTGCTAAGGCTCATGTTTATGTTTGCTAGAAATCCGGGTTTCTTTTTTGTATATAGTTCAATTGTTTGCTATGGGTCAATAGTTGGTGTCTAGGGCAAGTGGAGGATTTTAGGTAGGGCTAATGAGATTTTTGTTTGGTCGAGTTAGGAATGGAGTTTGGTTGTGCTCTGGGACTGTTTAGCTTTGTGGGGGTTGGATGAGATGTATACTTGCTAGGCATAAGGTTAGACAACTGGTCGAGCTTTGGTTACACAACTGGTCGGGCTCCGGTACATACTGGTCGGGCTCCGGGGTGTCACCGGGCTTCGGGTTGTGCATAGTCGGGCTTTGGTTCATGGATGGTTGTGATCCAGAGGTTGTTTGGTTCGTTCATGCTAGGCTTGCGGTTACACAAC
>WNGS01000690.1:1594406-1624435 GCA_020271785.1 Procambarus virginalis | reverse complement strand
TGGCATTAGAACATAAGAACATAAGAACAAAGGCAACTGCAGAAGGCCTGGCTATACGAGGCCATACAGAGCTCCTATTTATAACCACCCAATCCCACTCATATACATGTCCAACCATGCTTGAAACAATCGAGGGACCCCACCTCCACAATGTTACGCGGCAATTGGTTCCACAAATCAACAACCCTGTTACTGAACCAGTATTTACCCAAGTCTTTCCTAAATCTAAACTTATCCAATTTATACCCATTGTTTCGCGTTCTGTCCTGTGTTGATACTTTAATACCCTATTAATATCCCCTTTGTTATGTCCATTCATCCACTTGTAAACCTCTATCATGTCAACCCTAACTCTTCGCCTTTCCAGTGAATGCAAATTAAGTTGTTAATCTTTCATATGAAAGATTTCTAATTTGGGGAATTAACTTAGTCATCCTACGCTGGACACGTTCAAGTGAATTATATCCATTCTATAATATGGCGACCAAAACTGAACTGCATAATCTAAATGGGGCCTAACCAGAGCAAGATATAGCTTGAGAACCACACCAGGTGTTGTTACTTACGCTGCGATTAATAAATCCGAGTGTCCTATTTGCCTTATTACGAACATTTATGCATTGATCCTTTTGTTTTAAATTCTTACTAATTATAACTCCAGATCCCTTTCGCAATCCGACTTCGCAATCTCAACACCATCTAGCTCGTATCTTGTAACTCTATCATCATTACCTAGCCTCAGAACTTTACATTTATCAGCATTAAACTGCATCTGCCAGTCCTTTGACCATTTCAAACCCTATCTAGATCAACTTGAAGTGATAGTGAGTCCTCCTCCGAATTAATTTCCCTACCGATTTTCGTATCATCGGCAAATTTGCAAATGTTGCTACTCAAACCTGAATCTAAATCATTTATATATATTATAAACAACAGAGGTCCCAAGACAGAGCCTTGAGGCACTCCACTTACAACATTTTCCCACTCTGACTTGACTCCATTTATACTAACTCTCTGTTTCCTTTGGTATAGCCATGCCCTAATCCAGCTTAATATAGCACCCCAATACCATGAGCCTCTATCTTTTTAATCAGTCTTTCATGTGGCACTGTATCGAAAGCTTTGCTAAAGTCAAGGTACACAACATCACAATCCTTACCACTATCAACTGCCTCAACTATGCTAGAATAAAAAGATAACAAATTTGTTAAACATGAACGGCCATTTATAAAACCATGTTGCGACTCAATTATTAATTTATGTTTTTCAAGATGAAGAGACGAATTTTATTTGCTATTATAGATTCGAGTAACTTTCCCACAATAGACGTTAGGCTAATTGGTCGATAGTTAGACGCAAGTGATCTATCTCCTTTCTTAAAAACTGGTATCACATTAGCAACTTTCCAAAACTCTGGCACTCTGCTCTATTGATTTATTAAATATGATTGACAGTGGGTCACAAAGCTCCTCTTTGCATTCTTTCAGCACTCTGGCAAACACTTCATCCGGCCCTGGGGATTTGTTTGGTTTGAGTTTTACTATTTGTTTAAGAACATCCTCCCTGGTAACTGCTAAACTCGTCAACCTGTCCTCGTCCCCACCCACATAGACTTGTTGGGCTGAAGGCATATTGTTAAGTTCCTCTTTAGTAAATACAGATACAAAAATTTATTAAAAATACTACTCATCTCTTCATCACTATCTGTTATTTGACCTGTCTCAGTTTTTAATGGACCTATCCTTTCCCTAGTCTTAGTTCGATATAACTGAAAAAACCCTTTAGGATTTGTCTTTGCTTGCCCTGCTATACGAACTTCATAGTTTCTTTTTGCTTTCCTTATCTCTTTTTTAACATTTCTAACTAGTTGTACGAATTCCTGTTCTAAAGTGACCTCCCCATTTTTAATCCTCTTGTACCAAGCTCTCTTTTTACCTATAAGATTCTTCAAATTCTTTGTTATCCACTTTGGGTCATTAGTAATCGATCTATTCAATTTGTGTGGTATACTACGTTCCTGTGCTTTGTTTAGAATATTCTTAAATACGTTATAAATTGAATCTACATCGAAATCCCATTTACATCACCTATCGCTGGGTTCATGTCTCGCTCCAAGACCGGCCCACACACCCATACCCAAGACTTTCCAATCAATTTGACCCAAAAATTTCTTAGGCTATTAAAATCAGCTTTTCGAAAATCTGGCACTTTAACAGAATTTTCTCCTACAGGTCTATTCCATTCTATGCCAAATCTGATTTCTTTGTGATCACTGTTCCCTAGCTCACTCCCTATTTCGATGTCATTAATTTGTGTTTCCCTGTTAGTTAACACTAAATCTAAAATATTATTTTCCCGTGTTGGTTCCTTAATGTGTTGCGTAAGAAAGCAATCGTCAATTAATTCTAGAAAATCTCTGCTTCACTATTCCCTGTTTTGTTCAACCAGTTTATTCCACTCAAATTAAAGTCACCCATGACATAAATACTGTTAGATCTAGATGCCCTAGATATTTCATCCCATAGATGCTTTGCTTCCATTCTGTCTAAATTTGGTGGCCTATATATAACTCCAATTATAATATTATTTGCTTTTTCGTTTAATTCTATCCAAATAGTTTCTGTGTGTGGCTCAGTTTTGATTCCCTCTTTGAGACTACATTTCAAATTGTCCCTAACGTATATGGCTACTCCACCACCTCGTCTAATATATCTATCTGTGTGAAATAGTTTAAATCCATTTATTTGATATTCGGCTAATAGTTCTCTATTATCAACATTCATCCACGTTTCGGTAAGTGCAATAATATCTATTTTTTCTGTGCAGACAAGAGCATTTAATTCGTTAATTTTATTTCTTAGACTTCTACTGTTTGTGTAATATACCCTAAGTGAATGTTATTTTGAGGCCCTTCTCTTCCCTGATCATTTTGCCAATTCCTTTCTCCCGCAAACACATACTTTTATTACATCCTTCCTCCAAATCAATTCCCATACCTCTATCTACTAACAGAGGTATGGGAATTGATCATCGTTACCTAGCCTCAGAACTTTACATTTATCAGCATTAAACTGCATCTGCCAGTCCTTTGACCATTTCAAACCCTATCTAGATCACTTGAAGTGATAGTGAGTCCTCCTCCGAATTAATTTCCCTACCGATTTTCGTATCATCGGCAAATTTGCAAATGTTGCTACTTAAACCTGAATCTAAATCATTTATATATATTATAAACAACAGAGGTCCCAGGACAGAGCCTTGAGGCACTCCACTTACAACATTTTCCCACTGTGACTTGACTCCATTTATACTAACTCTGTTTCCTTTGGTATAGCCATGCCCTAATCCAGCTTAATATAGCACCTACGTCAACCTCTGATGTTACAAGCCTGGTGTGTGTAGCCCAAGGCTACAGAGGTAGGTGTAGGTGTAGGTAGGTAGGTGTGTGCGTGTGTGTAGCCAACAGTAGGCACGAGAAGCCGCTTAGTATCAAGTATGGAAGCCACCCAGTTACAGGGCCCAGATTCACGAAGCAGTTACGCAAGCTCTTACAAACCTGTACATCTTTTCTCAGCCTTTGGCGGCTTTGTTTACAATTATTAAACAGTTAATGAGCTCCGAAGCACCAGGTGGCTGTTTATAACAATAACAACAGTTGAATGGGAAGTTTTCATGCTTGTAAACTGTTTAATAAATGTAGCCAAAGCCACGCGCTCGCCAAGTGTGGGGCGACGCCACACACGCACGCTCTAGCTCGCTCGCCAGGTGTGGGGCGACGCCACACACGCACGCTCTAGCTCGCTCGCCAGGTGTGGGGCGACGCCACACACGCACGCTCTCGCTCGCTCGCCAGGTGTGGGGCGACGCCACACACGCAGGCTCTAGCTCGCTCGCCAGGTTTGGGGCGACGCCACACCCGCACGCTCTCGCTCGCTCGCCAGGTGTGGGGCGACGCCACACACGCACGCTCTCGCTCGCTCGCCAGGTGTGGGGCGACGCCACACACGCACGCTCTCGCTCGCTCGCCAGGTGTGGGGCGACGCCACACACGCACGCTCTCGCTCGCTCGCCAGGTGTGGGGCGACGCCACACACGCACGCTCTCGCTCGCTCGCCAGGTGTGGGGCGTCGCCACACACGCACGCTCTCGCTCGCTCGCCAGGTGTGGGGCGACGCCACACACGCACGCTCTCGCTCGCCAGGTGTGGGGCGACGCCACACACGCACGCTCTCGCTCGCCAGGTGTGGGGCGACGCCACACACGCACGCTCTCGCTCGCCAGGTGTGGGGCGACGCCACACACGCACGCTCTCGCTCGCCAGGTGTGGGGCGACGCCACACACGCACGCTCTCGCTCGCTCGCCAGGTGTGGGGCGACGCCACACACGCACGCTCTCGCTCGCTCGCCAGGTGTGGGGCGACGCCACACACGCACGCTCTCGCTCGCTCGCCAGGTGTGGGGCGACGCCACACACGCACGCTCTCGCTCGCTCGCCAGGTGTGGGGCGACGCCACACACGCACGCTCTAGCTCGCTCGCCAGGTGTGGGGCGACGTCACACATGCAGGCTATAGCTCACTCGCTCGCCAGGTGTGGGGCGACGCCACACACACACGCTCGCTCTCGCTCGCTCGCCAGGTGTGGGGCGACGCCACACACGCACGCTCTCGCTCGCTCGCCAGGTGTGGGGCGACGTCACACACGCAGGCTATAGCTCACTCGCTCGCCAGGTGTGGGGCGACGCCACACACACACGCTCTCGCTCGCTCGCCAGGTGTGGGGCGACGCCACACACCCACACTCTCGCTCGCTCGCCAGGTGTGGGGCGACGCCACACACCCACACTCTCGCTCGCTCGCCAGGTGTGGGGCGACGCCACACACGCACGCTCTCGCTCGCTCGCCAGGTGTGGGGCGACGCCACACACGCACGCTCTCGCTCGCTCGCCAGGTGTGGGGCGACGCCACACATGCACGCTCTCGCTCGCTCGCCAGGTGTGGGGCGACGCCACACACGCACGCTCTCGCTCGCTCGCCACGTGTGGGGCGACGCCACACACGCACGCTCTCGCTCGCTCGCCACGTGTGGGGCGACGCCACACACCCACACTCGCTCGCTCGCCAGGTGTGGGGCGACGCCACACACGCACGCTCTCGCTCGCTCGCCAGGTGTGGGGCGACGCCACACATGCACGCTCTCGCTCGCTCGCCAGGTGTGTGGCGACGCCACACACGCACGCTCTCACTCGCTCGCCAGGTGTGGGGCGACGCCACACACGCACGCTCTCGCTCGCTCGCCAGGTGTGGGGCGACGCCACACATGCACGCTCTCGCTCGCTCGCCAGGTGTGTGGCGACGCCACACACGCACGCTCTCACTCGCTCGCCAGGTGTGGGGCGACGCCACACACCCACGCTCTCGCTCGCTCGCTCGCTCGCCAGGTGTGGGGCGACGCCACACACCCACACTCTCGCTTGCTCGCCAGGTGTGGGGCGACGCCACACACGCACGCTCTCGCTCGCTCGCCAGGTGTGGGGCGACGCCACACACGCACGCGCTCGCCAGGTGTGGGGCGACGCCACAACAAGTTGTGTCGAGACAGAGGTCTTAATATGGACATACAAACTGCACAGGTGCAGCGATGAGTCATGTGTGCGCGCATGTGTAATTATTTTCATGTAGTAATTATTACCTATGTAGTTATACTGAAGGGAAAGAGGGAGGGAAGGGAAGTAGGTAGAGGAAGAGAGGGATAAGGAGGAAGGGTGGGAAAGGGTAAAGAGGAAGAGAAAGGAAGTAAGGGAAAGAGACGAGGAAAGAGAAGAGAAAAAGAGGGGGAGCCTAATCTTACGTTGATTTGTAGACTCAACGTCCCCGCGGCCCGGTCCGTAACCAGGCCTCCTCATTGCTGGACTGGTCAACCAGGCTGTTAGACGCGGCTGATCGCAGCCTGTCGTATGAGTCACAGCCTGGTTGATCAGGTATCCTTTGGAGGTGCTTATCCAGTTCTCTTGAACACTGTGAGGGGTCGGCCAGTTATGCCCCTTATGTGTAGTGGAAGCGTGTTGAACAGTCTCGGGCCTCTGATGTTGATAGTTCTCTCTTGAACACTGTGAGGGGTCGGCCAGTTATGCCCCTTATGTGTAGTGGAAGCGTGTTGAACAGTCTCGGGCCTCTGATGTTGATAGTTCTCTCTTGAACACTGAGGGGTCGGCCAGTTATGCCCCTTATGTGTAGTGGAAGCGTGTTGAACAGTCTCGGGCCTCTGATGTTGATAGTTCTCTCTCAGAGTACCTGTTGTACCTCTGCTCTTCAACGGGGGTATTCTGCACATCCTGCCATGTCTTCTGGTCTCATGTGGTGTTTGTTATTTCTGTGTGCAGGTTTGGGACCAGCCCCTCTACTATTTTCCACGTGTAAATTATTATGTATCTCTCCCGCCTGCGCTCAAGAGAATACAGATTTAGGCTCTTTAGTCGGTCCCAGTAGTTTAGATGTTTTACTGAGTGGATTCTAGCAGTAAAGGACCTCTGCACGCTCTCTAGGTCAGCAATTTCTCCAGCTTTGAAAGGGGCTGTCATTGTGCAGCAGTACTCCACTCTAGAGAGCACTAGCGTCTTGAAGAGTATCATCATCGGTATAGCATCTCTAGTGTGAAAGGTTCTTGTTATCCAACCTGTCATTTTTCTTGCAGTTGTGACGGCTACTTTATTGTGTTCTTTAAAGGTAAAGTCTTCCGACATGAGTACACCCAGATCCTTTACATTGCCTTTTCGTTCTATGTTATGATTTGCCTGAGTTTTGTACGTGGTTTCTGTTTTATATTTTATGTTTTCCGTAGCGCATGAGCTGAAACTTCGTTAAAGTTATCTTGAGATGTTATCTCAAGATAACCTCAAGGGGAAGAGAAGAGGGATGGGAAGAGAAGAATGACTGGGCACCAGTCCTTAACTATTGTCCATGTTCACACAGCAGTAAATGGGGTTAACCTGGTTGATACCTGGTTGATGGGGTTCTGGGAGTTCTTCTACTCCCCAAGCCCGGCCCGAGGCCAGGCTCGACTTGTGAGAGTTTGATCCACCAGGCTGTTGCTTGGAGCGGCCCGCAGAGCCACATACCCACCACAGCCCGGCTGATCCGGGACTTCTCTTAGGAAACAGTCCAGTTTCCTCTTGAAGATGTCCACGGTTGTTCCGGCAATATTTCTTATAGTCGCTGGGAGGACGTTGAACAACCGCGGACCTCTGATGTTTATACAGTGTTCTCTGATTGTGCCTATGGCACCTCTGCTCTTCACTGGTTCAATCTTGCATTTTCTTCCATATCGTTCACTCCAGTACGTTGTTATTTACTGTGTAGATTTGGGACCTGGCCCTCCAGTATTTTCCACGTGTATATTATTTGGTATCTCTCTCGTCTCCTTTCTAGAGAGTACATTTGGAGAGCTTTGAGACGATCCCAATAATTTAGGTGTTTTATCTCATCTATGCGTGCCGTATATGTTCTCTGTATTCCCTCTATTTCAGCAATCTCTCCTGCTCTGAAGGGGGAAGTGAGTACTGAGCAGTATTCGAGACGGGACAACACAAGTGACTTGAAGAGTACAACCATTGTGATGGGATCCCTGGATTTGAAAGTTCTCGTAATCCATCCGATCATTTTTCTGGCTGATGCGATATTTGCTTGGTTATGCTCCTAAACGTTAGATCGTCGGACATCATTATTCCCAAATCCTTGACATGCTGTTTTTCTACTATGGGAAGATTTGATTGTGTTTTGTACCCTGTATTATGTTTTATAGGGGTCATAGTTGTAAACCGCATATAGGGGTCATAGTTGTAAACTATATGCGGGTTGTGTTGCAAGGCAATGTGATAGCGTAAGGATGTTGACCAGACCACACACTAGAAGGTGAAGGGACGACGACGTTTCGACTTGAGAATGGTCCAGGACGGACCGAAACGTCGTCGTCCCTTCACCAGTGTGTGGTCTGGTCAACATACTTTAGCCACGTTATTGTGACTCATCGCCTGCATTAAGGATGCCTTAGAATTCATGCCTAACCGCAGGAATTCCTCTGCAACTGCCAAGAACGATAACTCTAGACTAAAATATTTCACAACCATTGAAATTGAAATAAGTTTATTGATGTAAAATACACACAAAGGGATGAGGTAGGTCAAGCCTGGCCTCGGGCCGGGCTTGGGGAGTAGAAGAACTCCCAGAACCCCATCACCAGGTAGCTCAAGCTATCCTCACCCTGTTCAGTACATCGTGTTAATACGTACATACACACACATCACAAACAAACATATTACCAAACATTCTGAGAGATAACATATACATTTCCTAATCGCAACCATTTGAAAGAGCTTGTACACAATTTGTTCTGGAGGACTGAACTAGGCTAGCAGACTCGCTGACCCGTACACCTGCTTGATAGGGTGGGAGTTGTTCTGCTCCCAAGCCCGGCCCGAGGCCATCTTCCAGCCTGTTCTCTTGACTCGCCACTGTGTAAAACAATCCAACCTTATAGCCTAAACCAGCAACGTACCAACCCAAGCAACCCAGCTAACCTACTGAGTCCGATGCATAAAAAAAGTATTTTTTAATCGCATTATATTTCCTTTAATAGGCTGCATTTGTAACGTTGCTTTCGATAAAACAAATATAACGCAACCTGTTAGTTGACAGGACGAGTTGCAAGCCCTGTACCTTAGGTCATTGATGTAAACACACGTGCATCATTATGTAACATACAGCGAGAGCGACAAGAGACTAAGTACAGGCTACACACAAGTTCAACCACCCACATGAGTGTGGAGGCAGGAGTCTCCTCCCAGCACGATGGCTAACATCACACCACCAAACCAAGGTCAGTATCAGTCGCCGCAAAACTCACTGTCAATTTCAATGAACTTTTGCCTTCACACAGGGCAAGAGTACTGAATGAAACGGTCCAAAATAGTGGTGACTTAAGCGCTCGACAATCTGTACGCTTAAGCTCGCCCACACCAAATCCTCTACTGCCAGGAAGGGAAGGGAACTGTCGGGAAAGCGCCAAGCCATGACGACTATATAGCACTGGGAACGGAACAATAAGGTACGATGGGGGGTAGAAATAGCCTAAGCTACTCTATCCCTTTGAGATGTATTTTTTGCTTATCTCAATAAACATACTTGAATAAGGTACGGATTACATCTAATCTACTGCCAGGAGAAACGCCATTTTACAAAACGTTCACGTGAAGTGAAACCGTTTCTTTAAACTTGGTCTGGTGTACAATAAGTACCGGGCGTCCCAACCTGCGTGACCTCGATATGTGCCTAATGTGTATGACTACAAAAACGTGGATGTGGATGGCAGTTTATATGACACGGATGTGGGTCAGTAATTCCTCTGGGCTTCAGTAGTAATCAGAGAAAGTTGAACATTTCCGTATACAACAGGCTGCTGCTTCAGAAAGCTTTACTTTTTAAGGCTGCTCATAGCCTAGTTGATAGTGCTGTGGCCTCACACGCGTGCGGTCCATGGTTCGAGACCCATGCAGTCCAGGTGAATGGAGTGTATGTATACGCTCTGGCTGCCTGTGACCAGCTACTTTGACTGGACGGTAGAGTGTCGGTCTCGCTTCGATTGATGATCGATAAAGATTTAGCCACCCAAGAGCTGGCACGGGCATGAATAGCCCGTAAGTGGTAGGTCTCGCTTCATGCAGGTCGGCGTTTAATCCCTAACCGTTCAAGTGGTTGGTCACCATTCCTTTCCCCCATCCCATCCCATCCCAAACCCTTATCCTGGCCCCTTCCAAGTGCTATATAGCCGTAATGGCTTGGCGCACTCTCCTGATAGCCAGAAGGGAACTGCCTGTCGCCCGACACAATGAATAATTATCAATTATAATTAGCGCGAGATACTAGACTGATCAGTTGCCATACCACACCATGGATGGCATGGCACCATATGGAGTGTGTCTCCATGTGGTGGAGGAGAGAAACTCCTCCACAAGCCATAGGCCAGGAGGCCGCTGTATCACAGGATGTGTGCACCCCGGCAGGGAGAGATACCACCACCGCTACACACACTCTCCCCGCCAACTGTCTCACCAGCTTAATACAGCAACAGTATCATACAGTAGCACCACAACAGTGTTCACCACATCTTGATTTCTTGTTATCTTGAGATGATTTTGGGCTTTTAGTGTCCCCGCGGCCGGTCCTCGACCAGGCCTCCACCCCAGGAAGCAGCCAGTGACAGCTTACTAACACCCAGGTACCTATTTACTGCTAGGTACAGGGGGCATAGGTGAAAGAAACTCTGCCCATTGTTTCTCGCCGGCGCTGGGATCGAACCAGACCACAGGATCACAAGTCCAGTGTGCTGTTCGCTCGGCCGACGGCTCCCTCTGTATCTATAGAATTCTAATATATATTAATCTGCATGTGCAGATTCTATATATATTCCCGGTATGAACATGTGAGAGGGATTTAAACAGCGCGAAACACCAGGCTATTCTCCATTATCCAAGACATGACGAGTGCGCTCAACCCTCTTTATCCGGCCACATTTAAGTGCATCGTACGGCCGGCAGCGGCGTGACTCGTATACAGGTCAACTATATGACCTTGAACTTTGGCGTTTTGACCTCATTTAGCGCACTGAGGACTTTATGTAACGGGCATTACATATGCCAACGCTGATGGAGTTAAATGACCGAGGTATTATTGATATATAAACAGTTTATGAATATGCTGACATTTGCATGACAACCTCCCCTCTCTTGTCTGGCAGAGGAGTACAACATTGTACACTTAGCTGGGTAAATGTACACATTTGAACATACATTATTGCCATATCTTTACCAGTAATATTCCACGGAGGTAAAGCACACACCTGACAAGGTTCTCAGCGAGGCAACCGTGAGTGAATTCAGACGACAAACTCATAATACGCTAAATGTCTGCCCGAAACGCATTGCGTAATAGTGGCTTTAGGTATTGTATGTACTAGCTCTTCCTAATTCGATCCATTAAGTAACATCACTTGTATGTATGTACCTTACCTGAATAAACTTTATTTATAAATCTCCCTAGAGTTCTTTCATATCTAGGCCAAGATTCATTAATCATTTACGCATGTACTTATGAAACCTGTACATCTTTCTACAAGTATGACGGCTTTGTTTACACTTATTAAACAGTTTNAGGTTTTGTTCCCAGCCCAACAGGAAAAACAGAGAAGCAAATGAAGAATCCGTGGTTTAATAGGGAATGTATGAAAGCAAAGGAGCTGAACAAAAGGGCATGGAGGAACTTCCGTAATAACAGAACACCAGAAAGTAGAGAGAGATGCCAGAGAACCAGGAACGAGTATGTCAGTGTGAGAAGAGCAGCTGAGAAAAGGTATGAAAATGATATAGCTAACAAAGCCAAGACTGAACCAAAGCTACTACACAGTCACATCAGGAGGAAGACAACAGTGAAGGAACAGGTGATTAAACTTAGGGTGGGCGAGGACAGGTACACAGAGAATGACAGAGGTGTGTGAAGAACTCAACAAAAGGTTCCAGGAGGTCTTTACAATAGAACAGGGAGATATCACGGCGCTGGAGAGGTGGCAGCAAACCAGGTGACCTTGGATAGGTTCGAAATTACAAGAGATGAGGTCAAAAAGCACCTATTGGAGCTGGATGTGAGAAAAGCTGTTGGGCCGGATGGAATCTCGCCATGGGTATTGAAGAGTGTGCAGGAGCACTTTGCTTACCACTCTCCATAGTGTATAGTAAGTCACTGGAAACGGGGGACCTACCAGAAATATGGAAGACTGCTAATGTAGTACCAATATACAAAAAGGGTGACAGACAAGAGGCACTGAACTACAGGCCAGTGTCCTTAACTTGTATACCATGCAAGGTGATGGAGAAGATTGTGAGAAAAAACCTAGTAACACATCTGGAGAGAAGAGACTTCGTGACAACCCATCAACATGGGTTCAGGGAGGGTAAATCTTGCCTTACAGGCTTGATAGAATTCTACGATCAGGTGACAAGAATTAAGCAAGAAAGAGAAGGGTGGGCGGACTGCATTTTTTTGGACTGTCGGAAAGCCTTTGACACAGTACCCCATAAAAGGTTGATGCATAAGCTGGAGAAACAGGCAGGAGTAACAGTGTAACACTGTAAAGGTGTTTGGTTTAATTTTATTTAATACATACATGGAGATATATGAGTCACAGACAAGGATTTGACAGACGCCAGCTTGTCTGGCCTGGATCTCACACCTCTAAGTGTTAATTGACAACCAAGTGACCTGAGGTCAGCCAGGCGAACCTCACCTGGCTCTCGCTAATCTTATAATTGAGCCGGGTAGCCTTCAAACATGCCGACGTTTAAGGAGTGGTTTGGTAGAGTGCCCCAGGCTATCTAACTTGTGGGCGGAGTTAGCCACTAGGTTTCCCAATATATACTCGGAGAGATATCGATTCAGGATAGAGGAGAAGGACAGCAGAAGCAGAGCCATAGACAGAAGTACAGACGGCAGCGGCCAGCCGTCCAGACAGGCGGTCTGCCGGCGGGGGCGGGACCGTCTCTGTCAACTACAGACCCCCCCCCCCCTTTTCTCTATTCCACGGAGACTCTTAAGACTCGGAGACACTTGGTGAGTTGAACATTGAGGGACTTTGTCGTGTTCACTAAACAGGTGTTGTGTGATGATCAGGGGCAGTCGAGTTGTAGGGTTCTCGAATTCTTGGATGATGACTCACTTTGAATATTACCATTTTAGTTGAATTGCTTAAATTGATACTTAGTATGTGAAATATAATTGAAAGTTATTATTTAAAGGGTGTTTAACTTTGTTCCCTAGAATTTTGAATGAGTACATGATACAGAGGGAGCATACCTCTTGAAATATCCTTGAGTATATTATGTTGATACGGACAAGTTCCATTCCTTGTCTGGTATGTAAATGATCTAGAATGGATGGTGGCAGCATTTTCTATTTTCTACATTTACTATTTCATCTTCTACTATCTACTCTACTATCATTTTCTACTTCTACTATCTACTTTCCTACTTCTACCTATCTACCCTTCTACCTCGTCTACTTCTCCTACTCACTTCTTACTTACACGATATTCATTTTCCATTTCCCCCCCCCCGTTACAACAGGTAGGGCGCTCCAGTGGATAAGGGAGTACCTAAGCAATAGGAAGCAGAGTTACAGTGAGGGGTGAGACCTCAGACTGGCGTGAAGTCACCAGTGGAGTCCCACAGGGCTCTGTACTTGGACCTATCCTGTTTCTGATATACGTAAATGATCTCCCAGAGGGTATAGACTCATTCCTCTCAATGTTTGCTGACGACGCCAAAATTATGAGAAGGATTAAGACAGAGGAGGACAGCTTGAGACTTCAAGAAGACCTGGACAAGCTGCAGGAATGGTCGAACAAATGGCTGTTAGAGTTTAACCCAAGCAAATGTAATGTAATGAAGATAGGGGTAGGAAGCAGGAGACCAGATACAAGGTATCATTTGGGAGATGAAATACTTCAAGAGTCAGAGAGAGAGAAAGACCTGGGGGTTGATATCACGCCAGACCTGTCCCCTGAAGCTCATATCAAGAGGATAACATCAGCAGCATATGCCAGGTTGGCTAACATAAGAACGGCCTTTAGAAACTTGTGTAAGGAATCTTTCAGAACATTATATACCACATATGTCAGACCAATCCTGGAGTATGCGGCTCCAGCATGGAGTCCCTATCTAGTCAAGCATAAGACTAAACTGGAAAAGGTTCAAAGGTTTGCCACCAGACTAGTACCCGAGCTGAGAGGTATGAGCTACGAGGAGCGACTGCAGGAATTAAACCTCACTTCGTTGGAAGACAGAAGAGTTAGGGGGGACATGATCACCACATTCAAGATTCTCAGGGGAATCGACAGGGTTGATAAAGACAGGCTGTTTAACACAAGGGGCACACGCACTAGGGGACACAGGTGGAAACTGAGTGCCCAAATGAGCCACAGAGATATTAGAAAGAACTTTTTTAGTGTCAGAGTGGTTGACAAATGGAATGCATTAGGAAGCGATGTGGTGGAGGCTGACTCCATACACAGTTTCAAGTGTAGATATGATAGAGCCCAATAGGCTCAGGAAACTGTACACCTGTTGATTGACGGTTGAGAGGCGGGACCAAAGAGCCAGAGCTCAACCCCCGCAAGCACAACTAGGTGAGTACAACTAGGTGAGTACACACACACACTACATATTCGCATCTTGTGGCAGGTCAGACGCTGGCTAGAGAAACCGCGATAAGCAGACTTCTCCCCCTATAACGGTAAACCAGAGGCTATACGCTATGACCACAACAAAATACTCCCAATTCCCGCATCTCGTATTGTTCTCATCTGACTAAACATTTCAATTTCCGTTCCAGTACTTCACAAACATGCTTCAATACCACGGTGTCTGTCTGTGAGTGGCAGATGCTTGTCTCTGAAAGATATTAACTTAATAATGAAAGAGAGTGTTGTGGGAAGCAAGTCAGCATGGCAGGCGGTGGGTGAACTTGCGGACAAGCTTGGCCTAGATAAGTCTCCAGCACTACGCTACAAGTTACTAGTCCACACACACACACACACACACACACACACACACACACACACACACACACACACACACACACACCACACACACACACACACACACACCCTACTGTTATACGGTGCTGCTCAAAACCTACCTGGTTATATTCTTATAAAACTTTTTCGATAAAATCTGCTTGAATTCAATATGAATTAAAAGCTGCGCCAAGCCTCCGCCCCCCGCACAACGGGTGCACCAAGCCCAGTGCAGCAGGCCTATATCTACACACAAGCATTCTAAACTATAAGTATGCAATGCAAAATCCTAATGGTCTACTTTTATGCCCATGATCCACATTCTTTAATCAAATAGCTGAAGCCTCGTGCTTTCTCCACGAGAGATCCAGGCACCTGTTCACATGTAAATACTTTTTATATCCTTATCATGTCCAGGACACACAGCTAAGCCACAACAGACAAATACGGAAGGCTCGTTAATTCAAAACATACTGTTAATGTGATGAGAATTGTTATTCGAATTAATATATTTATGAAAAGTAGCATTACTCTTATCAGTATTTATTAAAACTAATACAGTACTAAACCTAGTATTTTCAGTGTAAATAGGCGTAGGCCTATTAATAGTATACTGCACGAGTCTACTATTGTTAATTTCGAAAATATATTAAATAAATCGGGTGTCTTAGTAAGATCATAAAATCCAGCGCAATTACCATAAGACATTAAGTCATTTAAAATATAATTACCAGCCCAGGGGAAAGTGGGCCCTGGTAACCCAATTGTGCCAGCAGTCACGTGTATTGGTTATGGACTCCCTCACGTGACGCCCACACACGCACTCCACACACGCTGGCCACACACGCACTCCACACACGCTGGCCACACACGCACTCCACACACGCTGGCCACACACGCACTCCACACACGGTGGCCACACACGCACTCCACACACGGAGGCCACACACGCAGACGCTGGCCACACGCGCACGCTGGCCACACGCGCTCATGGTGGTATGGAGGTGTGGCCGCTCAAGAGGGAAGAAAGTGAGGAAAGACAAGAAAGGATTGATTGATGAAGATTAAGCTACCCAAAAGGTGGCACGGGCATGAATAGCCCTTAAGTGGTGGCCCTTTTGAGCCATTACCAGTATCAAGAGCTGATACTGGAGATCTGTGGAGGTGCGACTGCACCCTGCGTGACGGGAGATGTCTCCCGTGACAAGAAAGGAGAGTGGTTGGCGGATATATCTTGAGATGAGTTCGGGGCTTAGTGTCCCCGCGGCCCGGTCCTCGACCAGGCCTCCACCCCCAGGAAGCAGCCCGTGACAGCTGACTAACACCCAGATACCTATTTACTGCTAGGTAACAGGGGCATCAGGGGGAAAGTAACTCTCCCCATTATTTCTCTCCGGCGCCCGGGATCGAACCCGGGACCACAGGATCACGCGTCCAGTCCGCTCAACCACCGGCTCCCCCCCTCCACGGAAAGATTGTATCGAGTTGTGACAGCTCCTATATACGAGATGTAGGTCTATAATGACGAGCACGCTATTATAAACTTAGTGCAACTAACATAAAGGCCTAGATACCAGACAACACCCTGTTGTATGTGCCGCCTCTTGCCGCTACCTTGGCTTGATTTCGGGGGGTAAACTTCTCCGTGGCCTCTGGTCAGGCCTCCTGGTTGACGGTCTGGTCAACCAGGCTGTTGTTGGACGCGGCTGCTCGCAGCCCAACGGATGAATCACAGCCTGGTTGATCATATATACTTTTCACTAACAAAAATAAAAAATCCAGGTTGTACGACTAACCCGGGGGGGGGGGGGGCGTATGTATCTAATTTCTCCACCCGTATCCTGATTTAACTCTCTCTTCAAACCAAGGGACCGCAGAGTTACCACTAGAGCCGAATACCACGCCACATGGTAGCAAGCCGTTTGACCAGCGAAGATTCTACAGCCTTTATGACGTGGAACCAGACCCCCCTAGCAAACTCTAGAATCTCCTTACGCTGCCGCCACCAGACCATTAACACTGGGGAGCAATAGCCGAGGTCTGGAGCGATTATGCTCACAATAAACCTTGGGGCTTGATCCCCAGCTAGTTGGTATGGGAGGGGTGAGTCTATGTTAAGTGTGGAAAATTAACAATCAAAGGGATACTGAATTCTTAATCGGTGTTAGGCTCTGCGCTCCAACGAAACTCGGCCTCGTGGGAGCCACGTGTCCAGGACAATGGATAATAGAACATAAAATGGAATTAATAAAAAGACAATTTACTAAATGATTTATTCAAAAACTAAAAATCTAAATCAAAGCACTCCCTGGCTGAACACTCCCTGTCTTAAGGCATGAGATGAATTAATTAAATAAATAATATATAAATAAATATGTTTATTCAGGTAAGGTACATACATACAAGTGATTTTACATAAATTGATAGATTTATAGATGGAGCTAGTACATACAATGCCTAAAGCCACTATTACGCAATGCGTTTCGGGCAGAAACGCATTGAAAAACGCAAAGAAAATTACCTATACCAAACTTATAGCAACTCTACTTCTTATAGCTGACCAGCTGGTGTTGTGCTGGCTTCGGGGCGAGGTGGAGTGGTCAGCTTCCAGAGTCGTTGCCTTCTCCACACTGACTCTCCCTCGCTCTGCTCAACACACAAGCCCAGATGGGTATCCCTACGCCTGGCTTACTAAGTTTACTCGTAGGGTTTAAGTTGAATAACTAATCTCTGTTGTACTGAACGACCCAGATGGTTGGACACTCTCATTGAAGGTAATTACACAGGTATCTTAGGGAAGAGCTATTTCCGATTACAGGATGGCTATTTGACCTTTGAGAATTACTGAATGTGGAAACTGATGACCCGTGACCGCCAGTCGTCAAGGTCACTCCGCGCCAAGCCTAGTCCAGGCTCGTGACGTCACTGATGGTGACTTGCTCATTATCCTGACAATTTAGGATACTCTTGATACTTTAAACAGAAATACTATTGAATATGTATGAATACAATATGAATGAAGACTAATTTCTCTAAATTACTGAATTCTGTAAAATAATTCTTTATACGTTACTATGAGACAAAGGCGCCAGCCATCTTGTGACGCTTGAGAGGTTATCTTGAGATGATTTCGGGGCTTTTTAGTGTCCCCGCGGCCCGGTCCTCGATCAGGCCTCCACCCCCAGGAAGCAGCCCGTGACAGCTGACTAACACCCAGGTACCTATTTTACTGCTAGGTAACAGGGACATAGGGTGAAAGAAACTCTGCCCATTGTTTCTCGCCGGCGCCTGGGATCGAACCCAGGACCACAGGATCACAAGTCCCGCGTGCTGTCCGCTAGGCCGACCGGCTCCCTAGACCGCTAATTACCAGGTGATGTCCCAGAGTCAAGTCACTACAACGTGACTCCAACTTCCCAAACAACCTAGTTTGTTACACGACTGTGCAGCGTTCATGTACCCAGCTGGGGCCAGATTCACGAAGCAGTTACGCAAGCATTTTACGAACTTGTACAGCCTTCCTCAATTTTTGGCGACTTTGTTTACAATTATTAAACAGTTAATGAGCTCCGAAGCACCATGAGGCTGTTTATAACAATAATAGCTGATTGGGAAGTTTTCATATTTGTAAACCGTTTAATAAATGTAACCAAAGCCGTCAAAGATTGAGGAAAGATGTACACGTTGGTAAGTGCTTGCGTAACGGCTTCGTGACTGTGGGCCCAGATATTCAGCCCAGGTGAACACCTTGAAACACACCAGAGTGTGTAAACAACGCTACCATCCCGTTGGCTTCCACACATTCCTCAACAATGCTGAGATACGCATGACCTAGAATCATTCCTAAGCTACCAGTGTCTTAAACCACCAACCGTTCAGAACAAACTAGGTGGACCAAACCCTGGCATGAGTAATGAGGCGTGTGTGGGGATCCCAGCATGAGTCATGAGGCGTGTGTGTGTGGACCCCAGCATGAGTGATGAGGCGTGTGTGTGGACCCCAGCATGAGTCATGAGGCGTGTGTGTGGGGATCCCAGCATGAGGCGTGTGTGTGTGGGGACCCCAGCATGAGTCATGAGGCGTGTGTGGGGACCCCAGCATGAGTCATGAGGCGTGTGTGTGGACCCCAGCATGAGTCATGAGGCGTGTGTGTGGGGACCCCAGCATGAGTCATGAGGCGTGTGTGTGGGGACCCCAGCATGAGTCATGAGGCGTGTGTGTGGACCCCAGCATGAGTCATGAGGCGTGTGTGTGGACCCCAGCATGAATCATGAGGCGTGTGTGTGGGGGGACCCCAGCAAGAGTCATGAGGCGTGTGTGTGGACCCCAGCAAGAGTCATGAGGCGTGTGTGGGGGGACCCCAGCAAGAGTCATGAGGCGTGTGTGGGGGGACCCCAGCATGAATCATGAGGCGTGTGTGGGGGGACCCCAGCAAGAGTCATGAGGCGTGTGTGGGGACCCCAGCAAGAGTCATGAGGCGTGTGTGTGGGGACCCCAGCATGAATCATGAGGTGCGTGTGTGTGGGGACCCCAGCATGAGTCATGAGGCGTGTGTGTGTGGACCCCAGCATGAGTCATGAGGCGTGTGTGTGGACCCCAGCACGAGTCATGAGGCGTGTGTGTGGGGACCCCAGCATGAATCATGAGGTGCGTGTGTGTGGGGACCCCAGCATGAGTCATGAGGCGTGTGTGTGTGTGGACCCCAGCATGAGTCATGAGGCGTGTGTGTGTGGACCCCAGCATGAGTCATGAGGCGTGTGTGTGGACCCCAGCACGAGTCATGAGGCGTGTGTGTGGGGACCCCAGCATGAATCATGAGGTGCGTGTGTGTGGGGACCCCAGCATGAGTCATGAGGCGTGTGTGTGTGGACCCCAGCACGAGTCATGAGGCGTGTGTGTGTGGACCCCAGCATGAGTCATGAGGCGTGTGTGGGGACCCCAGCATGAGTCATGAGGCGTGTGTGGGGACCCCAGCATGAGTCATGAGGCGTGTGTGGGGACCCCAGCATGAGTCATGAGGCGTGTGTGGGGACCCCAGCATGAGTCATGAGGCGTGTGTGGGGACCCCAGCATGAGTCATGAGGCGTGTGTGGGGACCCCAGCATGAGTCATGAGGCGTGTGTGTGGGGACCCCAGCATGAGTCATGAGGCGTGTGTGTGGGGACCCCAGCATGAGTCATGAGGCGTGTGTGGGGACCCCAGCATGAGTCATGAGGCGTGTGTGGGGACCCCAGCATGAGTCATGAGGCGTGTGTGGGGACCCCAGCATGAGTCATGAGGCGTGTGTGTGGGGACCCCAGCATGAGTCATGAGGCGTGTGTGGGGACCCCAGCATGAGTCATGAGGCGTGTGTGGGGACCCCAGCATGAGTCATGAGGCGTGTGTGGGGACCCCAGCATGAGTCATGAGGCGTGTGTGGGGACCCCAGCATGAGTCATGAGGCGTGTGTGTGGGGACCCCAGCATGAGTCATGAGGCGTGTGTGGGGACCCCAGCATGAGTCATGAGGCGTGTGTGGGGACCCCAGCATGAGTCATGAGGCGTGTGTGGGGACCCCAGCATGAGTCATGAGGCGTGTGTGGGGACCCCAGCATGAGTCATGAGGTGCGTGTGGGGACCCCAGCATGAGTCATGAGGCGTGTGTGGGGACCCCAGCATGAGTCATGAGGCGTGTGTGTGGGGACCCCAGCATGAGTCATGAGGCGTGTGTGGGGACCCCAGCATGAGTCATGAGGCGTGTGTGGGGACCCCAGCATGAGTCATGAGGCGTGTGTGGGGACCCCAGCATGAGTCATGAGGCGTGTGTGTGGACCCCAGCATGAGTCATGAGGCGTGTGTGGGGACCCCAGCATGAGTCATGAGGCGTGTGTGGGGACCCCAGCAACACTCCCCCCCCCTAATATACTCTTGTTATAATTGTTAAACACAAGCCTTCTTCAGTTACCTTTAATCAACAACATTCAGGTAGCCAAGGGCAGGGAGGAGGCCACATCTCGCTAACAGAGTATACACACACACAAGTTCAAGGAGGAGAGAAACATACTCCGATATACAGTAAACTACGGCCAAACTACAGTAAACTATTAGCCAAGTTAATTCAACTCTTAACCACAGACGTTAGCATTGGGTCACACACACACTTGCCACTCCCTAACAAATACAACCTTTTAGCCTAAATTGAAGCCTAGGAACCCAAGCAACGCACCTAAGCCTATGGAGTCCGATGCATAGACACATAAGAACATAAGAACAAAGGCAACTGCAGAAGGCCTATTGGCCCATACGAGGCAGCTCCTATTTATAACCACCCAATCCCACTCATATACATGTCCAACCCATGCTTGAAACAATTGAGGGACCCCACCTCCACAATGTTACGCGGCAATTGGTTCCACAAATCAACAACCCTGTTACTGAACCAGTATTTACCCAAGTCTTTCCTAAATCTAAACTTATCCAATTTATACCAATTGTTTCGCGTTCTGTCCTGTGTTGATACTTTTAATACCCTATTAATATCCCCTTTGTTATGTCCATTCATCCACTTGTAAACCTCTATCATGTCACCCCTAACTCTTCGCCTTTCCAGTGAATGCAACTTAGGCTTTGTTAATCTTTCTTCATATGAAAGATTTCTAATTTGGGGAATTAACTTAGTCATCCTACGCATGACACGTTCAAGTGAATAATTATCCATTCTATAATATGGCGACCAAAACTGAACTGCATAATCTAAATGGTGCCTAACCAGAGCAAGATATAGCTTGAGAACCACACCAGGTGTCTTGTTACTTACGCTGCGATTAATAAATCCGAGTGTCCTATTTGCCTTATTACGAACATTTATGCATTGATCCTTTTGTTTTAAATTCTTACTAATTATAACTCCCAGATCCCTTTCGCAATCCGACTTCGCAATCTCAACACCATCTAGCTCGTATCTTGTAACTCTATCATCGTTACCTAGCCTCAGAACTTTACATTTATCAGCATTAAACTGCATCTGCCAGTCCTTTGACCATTTCAAAACCCTATCTAGATCAACTTGAAGTGATAGTGAGTCCTCCTCCGAATTAATTTCCCTACCGATTTTCGTATCATCGGCAAATTTGCAAATGTTGCTACTTAAACCTGAATCTAAATCATTTATATATATTATAAACAACAGAGGTCCCAGGACAGAGCCTTGAGGCACTCCACTTACAACATTTTCCCACTCTGACTTGACTCCATTTATACTAACTCTCTGTTTCCTTTGGTATAGCCATGCCCTAATCCAGCTTAATATAGCACCTACGTCAACCTCTGATGTTACAAGCCTGGTGTGTGAGTGTGCGTGTGTGGGTGTGTGTGTGTTGTGTGTGTGTGTGTGTGTGTGTGTGTGGTGTGTGTGTGTGTGTGTGTGTGTGTGTAGCCAACAGTAGGCACGAGAAGCCGCTTAGTATCAAGTATGGAAGCCACCCAGTTACAGGGCCCAGATTCACGAAGCAGTTACGCAAGCTCTTACAAACCTGTACATCTTTTCTCAGCCTTTGGCGGCTTTGTTTACAATTATTAAACAGTTAATGAGCTCCGAAGCACCAGGTGGCTGTTTATAACAATAACAACAGTTGAATGGGAAGTTTTCATGCTTGTAAACTGTTTAATAAATGTAGCCAAAGCCACGCGCTCGCCAAGTGTGGGGCGACGCCACACACGCACGCTCTAGCTCGCTCGCCAGGTGTGGGGCGACGCCACACGCGCACGCTCTCGCTCGCTCGCCAGGTGTGGGGCGACGTCACACACGCACGCTCTCGCTCGCTCGCCAGGTGTGGGGCGACGTCACACACGCAGGCTCTAGCTCGCTCGCCAGGTTTGGGGCGACGCCACACCCGCACGCTCTCGCTCGCTCGCCAGGTGTGGGGCGACGCCACACACGCACGCTCTCGCTCGCTCGCCAGGTGTGGGGCGACGCCACACACGCACGCTCTCGCTCGCTCGCCAGGTGTGGGGCGTCGCCACACACGCACGCTCTCGCTCGCTCGCCAGGTGTGGAGCGACGCCACACACGCACGCTCTCGCTCGCTCGCCAGGTGTGGGGCGACGCCACACACGCACGCGCTCGCCAGGTGTGGGGCGACGTCACACACGCAGGCTATAGCTCGCTCGCCAGGTGTGGGGCGACGCCACACACGCACGCTCTCGCTCGCTCGCCAGGTGTGGGGCGACGCCACACACGCACGCTCTCGCTCGCCAGGTGTGGGGCGACGCCACACACGCACGCTCTCGCTCGCTCGCCAGGTGTGGGGCGACGCCACACACGCAGGCTATAGCTCACTCGCTCGCCAGGTGTGGGGCGACGCCACACACACACGCTCTCGCTCGCTCGCCAGGTGTGGGGCGACGCCACACACCCACGCTCTCGCTCGCTCGCCAGGTGTGGGGCGACGCCACACACCCACACTCTCGCTCGCTCGCCAGGTGTGGGGCGACGCCACACATGCACGCTCTCGCTCGCTCGCCAGGTGTGTGGCGACGCCACACATGCACGCTCTCGCTCGCTCGCCAGATGTGGGGCGATGCCACACACGCACGCTCTCGCTCGCTCGCCAGGTGTGTGGCGACGCCACACACGCACGCTCTCGCTCGCTCGCTCGCCAGGTGTGGGGCGACGCCACACACGCACGCTCTCGCTCGCTCGCCAGGTGTGGGGCGACGCCACACACCCACACTCTCGCTCGCTCGCCAGGTGTGGGGCGACGCCACACACGCACGCTCTCGCTCGCTCGCCAGGTGTGGGGCGACGCCACACATGCACGCTCTCGCTCGCTCGCCAGGTGTGTGGCGATGCCACACACGCACGCGCTCGCCAGGTGTGGGGCGACGCCACACACCCACACTCTCGCTCGCTCGTCAGGTGTGGGGCGACGCCACACACGCACGCTCTCGCTCGCTCGCTCGCTCGCCAGGTGTGGGGCGACGCCACACACGCACGCTCTCGCTCGCTCGCCAGGTGTGGGGCGACGCCACAACAAGTTGTGTCGAGACAGAGGTCTTAATATGGACATACAAACTGCACAGGTGCAGCGATGAGTCATGTGTGCGCGCATGTGTAATTATTTTCACCTATGTAGTTATACTGAAGGGAAAGAGGGAGGGAAGGGATGTAGGTAGAGGGAGAGAGGGATAAGGAGGAAGGGTGGGAAAGGGTAAAGAGGAAGAGAAAGGAAGTAAGGGAAAGAGACGAGGAAAGAGAAGAGAAAAAGAGGGGGAGCCTAATCTTACGTTGATTTGTAGACTCAACGTCCCCGCGGCCCGGTCCCTAACCAGGCCTCCTCATTGCTGGACTGGTCAACCAGGCTGTTAGACGCGGCTGATCGCAGCCTGTCGTATGAGTCACAGCCTGGTTGATCAGGTATCCTTTGGAGGTGCTTATCCAGTTCTCTCTTGAACACTGTGAGGGGTCAGCCAGTTATGCCCCTTATGTGTAGTGGAAGCGTGTTGAACAGTCTCGGGCCTCTGATGTTGATAGTTCTCTCTTGAACACTGTGAGGGGTCGGCCAGTTATGCCCTTATGTGTAGTGGAAGCGTGTTGAACAGTCTCGGGCCTCTGATGTTGATAGTTCTCTCTTGAACACTGTGAGGGGTCGGCCAGTTATGTCCCTTATGTGTAGTGGAAGCGTGTTGAACAGTCTCGGGCCTCTGATGTTGATAGTTCTCTCTTGAACACTGTGAGGGGTCGGCCAGTTATGTCCCTTATGTGTAGTGGAAGCGTGTTGAACAGTCTCGGGCCTCTGATGTTGATAGTTCTTTCTTGAACACTGTGAGGGGTCGGCCAGTTATGCCCCTTATGTGTAGTGGAAGCGTGTTGAACAGTCTTGGGCCTCTGATGTTGATAGTTCTCTCTTGAACACTGTGAGGGGTCGGCCAGTTATGTCCCTTATGTGTAGTGGAAGCGTGTTGAACAGTCTCGGGCCTCTGATGTTGATAGTTCTCTCTTGAACACTGTGAGGGGTCAGCCAGTTATGCCCCTTATGTGTAGTGGAAGCGTGTTGAACAGTCTCGGGCCTCTGATGTTGATAGTTCTCTCTTGAACACTGTGAGGGGTCGGCCAGTTATGTCCCTTATGTGTAGTGGAAGCGTGTTGAACAGTCTCGGGCCTCTGATGTTGATAGTTCTTTCTTGAACACTGTGAGGGGTCGGCCAGTTATGCCCCTTATGTGTAGTGGAAGTGTGTTGAACAGTCTCGGGCCTCTGATGTTGATAGTTCTCTCTCAGAGTACCTGTTGCACCTCTGCTCTTCAACGGGGGTATTCTGCACATCCTGCCATGCCTTCTGGTCTCATGTGGTGTTATTTCTGTGTGCAGGTTTGGGACCAGCCCCTCTAATATTTTCCACGTGTAAATTATTATGTATCTCTCCCGCCTGAGCTCAAGAGAATACAGATTTAGGCTCTTTAGTCGGTCCCAGTAGTTTAGATGTTTTACTGAGTGGATTCTAGCAGTAAAGGATCTCTGCACGCTCTCCAGGTCAGCAATTTCTCCAGCTTTGAAAGGGGCTGTCATTGTGCAGCAGTACTCCACTCTAGAGAGCACTAGCGTCTTGAAGAGTATCATCATCGGTATAGCATCTCTAGTGTGAAAGGTTCTTGTTATCCAACCTGTCATTTTTCTTGCAGTTGTGACGGCTACTTTATTGTGTTCTTTAAAGGTAAGGTCTTCCGACATGAGTACACCCAGGTCCTTTACATTGCCTTTTCGTTCTATGTTATGATTTGCCTGAGTTTTGTACGTGGTTTCTGTTTTTATATTTTATGTTTTCCGTAACGCATGAGCTGAAACTTCGTTAAAGTTATCTTGAGATGTTATCTCAAGATAACTTCTCAAGATAACCTCAAGGGGAAGAGAAGAGGGATGGGAAGAGAAGAATGACTGGGCACCAGTCCTTAACTATTGGTCCATGTTCACACAGCAGTAAATGGGGTCATAGTTGTAAACCTATATGCGGGTTGTGTTGCAAGGCAATGTGATAGCGTAAGGATGTTGACCAGACCACACACTAGAAGGTGAAGGGACGACGACGTTTCGACTTGAGAATGGTCCAGGACGGACCGAAACGTCGTCGTCCCTTCACCTTCTAGTGTGTGGTCTGGTCAACATACTTTAGCCACGTTATTGTGACTCATCGCCTGCATTAAGGATGCCTTAGAATTCATGCCTAACCGGCAGGAATTCCTCTGCAACTGCCAAGAACGATAACTCTAGACTAAAATATTTCACAACCATTGAAATTGAAATTGAAATAAGTTTATTGATGTAAAATACACACAAAGGGATGAGGTAGGTCAAGCCTGGCCTCGGGCCGGGCTTGGGGAGTAGAAGAACTCCCAGAACCCCATCAACCAGGTATCAACCAGGTAGCTCAAGCTATCCTCACCCTGTTCAGTACATCGTGTTAATACGTACATACACACACATCACAAACAAACATATTACCAAACATTCTGAGAGATAAACATATACATTTCCTAATCGCAACCATTTGAAAGAGCTTGTACACAATTTGTTCTGGAGGACTGAACTAGGCAAGCAGACTCGCTGACCCGTACACCTGCTTGATAGGGTTGTGGGAGTAGTTCTGATCCCCAAGCCCGGCCCGAGGCCATCTTCCAGCCTGTTCTCTTGACTCGCCACTGTGTAAAACAATCCAACCTTATAGCCTAAACCAGCAACGTACCAACCCAAGCAACCCAGCTAACCTACTGAGTCCGATGCATAAAAAAAGTATTTTTTAATCGCATTATATTTCCTTTAATAGGCTGCATTTGTAACGTTGCTTTCGATAAAATACAAATATAACGCAACCTGTTAGGTGAGAGTACGAGTTGTAAGCCTGTACCTTAGGTCATTGATGTAAACACACGTTGCATCATTATGTAACATACAGCGAGAGCGACAAGAGACTAAGTACAGGCTACACACACAAGTTCAACCACCCACATGAGTGTGGAGGCAGGAGGAGTCTCCCAGCACGATGGCTAACATCACACCACCAAACCAAGGTCAGTATCAGTCGCCGCAAAACTCACTGTCAATTTCAATGAACTGTTGCCTTCACACAGGGCAAGAGTACTGAATGAAACGGTCCAAAATAGTGGTGACTTAAGCACTCGACAATCTGTACGCTTAAGCTCGCCCACACCAAATCCTCTACTGCCAGGAAGGGAAGGGAACTGTCGGGAAAGCGCCAAGCCATGACGACTATATACCACTGGGAACGGAACAATAAGGTACGATGGGGGTAGAAATAGCCTAAGCTACTCTATCCCTTTGAGATGTATTTTTTGCTTATCTCAATAAACATACTTGAATAAGGTACGGATTACATCTAATCTACTGCCAGGAGAAACGCCAATTTACAAAACGTTCACGTGAAGTGAAACCGTTTCTTTAAACTTGGTCTGGTGTACAATAAGTACCGGGCGTCCCAACCTGCGTGACCTCGATATGTTAGCTTCGGGCAATTTAATACATTCCAGTTTAGTGACGTTGTGAACAATAGGAGGACAGGCTGCATACCGTCAGCCAGCTGGGTGGCCAAGACTGGATTTGTGGTGTGGGCTAAGCATCGCGTGCGTAGGCAGTTTAAGGAGTCATCGTATTCGGGAAGTGAGAGCAAGTGCTTAACAAATTTCATGGGGCGATTAACTACCGAAGTTGAGTACATTTTGTGTGTGTTAATGTGCGTGCAAAAGAGAACTTGATAAGACGTCCTCCTAAAGGATACTCCGATCAACCGAACTATGGATTTCAAGCAGACTAGTCTGCAGAAAGCGTCAACAGTCTGGGTGACAAGTACCACCAATTCAGGCCTGGTCCAGAAGACTTTGCCTACCTTCCCTTACGTGCAATGATCCGTGGATCAATGTCCCTGCGGCCGGTCTCTGACCGGGCTTCCTGGTTGGTCAGTTACTAGTCAACCAGGCTGTTAGACGCAGAATCGTACTGTATCCCCAGTATTTCTCTTAATTTCTTTGTTATCTATGATAAGTTTTTGTTCTAGTTAACATAGGAGAAAAAAGTATTTCAGGTTCCTCTCTATTTCAGTGATAGCCTTTTGCTCTCTTTGCCCCAAATTGCATTTTATGAGTCATAGTTTCAGCTCAATTGTTTCCATTTATCTACATAACTTCTTGTCGTTCTTGATATAGGGTAGGGCGTTCGCGTTGTTCTGCCATTTGTTTTCTTCGCTTGTAACGGGGACGCCGTTCCTGTTCCAATTCTGTATGTTTTTTTCTTAGTGGTATGTATGTGATTTGAGCATATTTCTAATACTATTGTGTATTTTAAACACGGCAGCACAGTGGCTGGTTTCAGATTTGCATTATTTAGCCGTTTTATCCAGCAAATTTCTACGAGATATTCGTTTATTTGTTCCCAGTTAATCAGTTTGTTATATTAAAACTGGAATTTCCTAGACTCTCCTGTTCGATTTGAGACTGGCTGCACAAGTCTATTGCCCATGCTTGTCTGAACTTCGATTAGGTTGTCAGAGTAATATTTATTTGTAATCATTATGTTCCTAACCAGTTCATCATTGTGTAAAAATAATGTCTAGTGTGTTTTATTTTCTAGTGGGATTCACTATTTGCTGTGTTAAACAGCAAAGCTTGCCACACAAGAGATCATTTGTGTGACTATCATTTACACTCCTTCCCGAGATTCTTTCAAATATAACCATGTCATACAACACTTAGTGCATTGTTGTATCGTCGCATTACTGGCAACAGCATTCGGCCACAGGAAGGGTCAGGTGCGGGGGGGTGGTGGGATGGTAGGGTGTAGGGAGGGGTCCAGTAAATGGCCAGAGATTGTTTTTGTTTCGTTTACAATGGTAATAAGTAACCACAACCCTATAGCCGAATGTTGCCATACTGCGGCCTCGTGTCGTCGCACCCAACTCGGCCCACATCCCGCCACAGCCATACCTTCCTCACCTAACACAAGACAGGGGAAATAAACACAAGGAATATTAGGCTACGCGGTCTCCTGCGACTTTCACTTCAACGTCTAAACAATACTATCACAGTAAGCACGCACATGGGAATAGGGGTGGGTGGGGGGAGGGGAGGACTGGGGATAGATGGCGTATGAGGGGGGGGGATGAGGGGAATGACGTGATAGGCATGGAAGTCTATAACGAAAGAATGGGGAAGGACACTGTATGGGGGGAAGAGAGGAAGACACTGTACAGTGTATTCATGATAATTGATTGATGAAGATTAAGCCACCCAAGAGGTGGCACGGGCATGAATAGCCCGTAAGTGGTGCGCCTTTTGAGCCATTACCAGTATCAATAGCTGATACTGGAGATCTGTGGAGGTCGACTGCACCCTGCGTGACGGGAGATGTCTCCCGGACCAAATGGTGACCAAATGGTGATGCTATGAATAATGTGGTGCTGAGGATATAACGTGGGAAAGAGGGGGGAGTGAGGGGAAGAAGGGTGAGAGGTGTGGTCGAGGGGGGAGGGTATAGACAGGAAGTGAGACACCTCTCACGCAGATGACAGATCCGCAGTCCCAAGCATCCATCTCTCACCTCCCTTCCTTCCTGCCTCTCCCCTTCTCACACACCTCAATCCATACATCGTCCAGCGTCGCTTTCCTATTCCTCACTCACCACCTCTCTCAAGCTTCCAGACGCCTCAAACAAAAAAATACGCAATTTCTCCAAGATTACTTACTCAGTACACACACACACACACCACACACAAGGGAGATGGTGGCCGAGTGGACAGCGCTCTCGACTCGTGGACCCAGGGACCGGGATTCGATTCCCGACACCACCGGAAAAATAAATGAGCAGAATTTCCTTCACCCTGATGCCCCTGTTACCTAGCAGTAAATAGGTACCTGGGAGTTAGTGCTACGGACTGCTTCGTGGTGTGTGTGTGTGTGTGTGTGGAGTGTGTGGTGTGTGTGGTGTTGTGTGTGTGTGTGTGTGTGGGTGTGTGTGTGTGGTGTGTGTGTGTGTGTGAGAGAGTGATAGACAAAAAAAATTAATTAGTAGTTAGTAACAGTTGATTGACAGTTGAGAGGCGGGTCGAAAGAGCAGAGCTCAAACTGCCGCAAGCAAAACTAGGTGAATGCACAGGCAGCCAGCTCACCACAGACACAGCCAGTAGACACAAAGGTATAACAAATACGCCACCAGCTTCAGTGTATTTAATCCAAATAAAATGAGGTCTATCATATAGCTCGTTCTAACAATGAATGTGCAATAAACCCACAAATGACCCTACTAGGTTAAGAAGCGTGCAATAAAGCATATTCTAACTTGGTACAACACTACCGAAGCCTAAACCTGCTAAATTTCACAATTTGTATTTAAACCATAACTTTACTATATAGTTTAAGTAAGAATAATGCAG